>JAFVLL020011073.1:0-109467 GCA_021397915.2 Tor tambroides
GTGGGTGGATGGATGGACACTTGAATGGATACAAGGATAAAATGATGCATAAATGGGAGGGTGGATGGATGGATAGATGAATGGATATATAGACGGATAAATGGATGGATATGTGGATAAAATGATGGATAAATGTGTGGGTGGGTGGATGGATGGACACTTGAGCAGATAAATGAATAGATACATGGATAAAATTATGCATAAATGGGAGGGTGGATGGATAGATGTATAGACGGATAAATGGATGGATATGTGGATAAAATGATGGATAAATGTGTGGGTGGGTGGGTGGATGGATGGACACATGAGCAGATAAATGAATGGATACATGGATAAAATGATCCATACATGGGTGGATGGATGGACAGATAGGTGGGTAAATGGCTAAATAGATGATGGATGAATGAATAAATGGATGGATGGGTGGATGAATTAACTAAAGGATGGGTTTTAAGATGGCTCACAAATAAAGAGAGGGAGCTTCTGATCACTGGCACCTGTAAGTGAAGGAAACCTAACAGCATCTGTTCTTGATGGACACACACAAACTAAACCAACACACAGCAGGCGCACCACTTCTCCCTCTAACACTCCATTCATCTATGCTTTTGCTTTTGACACTCATCCCTCTGCTATTTGTCTGCAATCATTAAGAGTGAGCTTTCTTCACTGTATTAAAAGTACACACTTATCCACCTCACTTTGAGGAGGAGCAGGAGTCGGTCTCCAGAGGTACGCGCACAAGAGGCCGAGATGCCTTTCGAGGTCTTACATTCTTTTTAAGTAGCTAATAGAGCTAATTTAACATTTATGGGGCTTTGTTGGAGGTGTTATCGAACAGCTGTCTTTATCTACAATTTGAACTAACGCAGCCCGAAAGTGAGCCATGCTCAGAAGAGGGAGAAAGAAAAAGAAGAGCACGTGGAGGCTAAATAAGTAGCAATTAGCACCTTTAGCAATCGGTTTATTTTCCGTTCTTTTTTGTAGCTATGATACTTGAGCCACCACCACATAGAGCTGATCTCCTCACATCTCTACTCTTGGATTCTTCTCCGCCGCTCCCCTCATATTCACCCGCATGTCCCAGCAGAAATGGCAATAATTGCCTCAATGTACAAAGTAATTATCTCAGGTAATTAAGACCGTGTATAGAATAAGAGCAAGAGGACCGTTCATGTTCCCAGGAGTGAATGAGGGCTGAATTCCTTTCTTTCATGTGTTTTAATTGAAAGGGAAGGGGACCTGGGCTCTGAAAAACTCCTGGGCAATGAGACATGCGGGGACTTTGGGGCTTTAAAGTCACGGCCACTTTAATTGTGCATCTGAAGCTTTTTATGTCACGCGCTGTGCGTGTGGGGTTCATAACAATCTGTAATCACAGGAGGCTTTTGAGAATGTAATTGAAAATCTGCAAAGTGAGCCTCTCACCTGTATAAAATAGAAATCCAAGACCTCGGTCACAATCAATACCTTCATTATTCATTATTCACCATTTTTCACCATTTATAATTGCCACACATAGTCATTCATGTGCCCATTAACTGTTCAAATCCTGTACTTTGCTCATTGGTAATGTGTGTATGTGTTTGTGTGTAGTTTACTAAATGACGTAATATCATGTGTGCGTATGCTACTGCTTGACAAGGTGTTTACAGTCTGTTGGTATCTGTCGCTAACACGGTTTGAATGTGAAGCAGTTGTCCTACAGCCGACAGATCAAACAACAATCTGGCAAGAGCACTTTGCCAACAAAATGGTCGTTCAGGATTAGAGCACACAAATAACTCAGGTGGTTAATAATTAATGAAAACCACAGTGCCGACATATGAAGTATTCTCAGGAAAACATTGAACGAACAAGCAGTTAAATTACTGTTTTTCGACTGATTTGTACAGTAGCTCAGGCTGAGAAGCTAAATGATCTGTGGGGAAAGAAAAGCTCATGTTGTTAACCTGTATGACTTTCTTTCTTCTGCGAAAAATCTAAATATCAGTATTATTTGGACTTACAGCTAATGGAGTCCAACACAACTTTGGATCCCTTTGACTTTCATTGTACAGGTGGGAAAAAGACATTTTTCAAAATATCAGAAGAAAGAATGTTTAATAGGTGTGGAACAACATGATGAATAAATGATATCCGAATTTTAACTTTTGGCTGAATCGAAGCAGGATTATGCCTTTTGTTGAGCTGCTTTTTAGCTGAATCGAATTGGTTCCATAATTGATGAATTCTACAGCATTGTTACTGAACCGAACATTAAACCAACTCAAGCTAAACAATGGCACTATCGTCTTCTGCTTAATGCTGAATTGAACTTTGTCTTGTATTTGATGACGTTTGCATCATTGATTACGTTGTTTTCCTGTTTATGACTGTTAAAGGAATACAAGTAGTTCACGCAAAAATGAAAATTTGCTAAATATTTACTCACCATCAGGCTTTTTAAGATGTAGATGAGTTTGTTTCTTGATCGGAACAGATTTGGAAGAATTTAGCATTATATCACTTGCTCACCTATGGATCCTCTGCAGTGAATGGGTGCCATCAGAATGAGAGTGGTGTGGATTACTTGTGGATTACTGTGATGTTTTTTATCATCTGTTTGGGTCACACTTTATATTAGGTGGCCTTAACTACTATGTACTTGCATCAAAAAATAAGTATAATGTAATTATCGTGTTCATATAGTATTGCAAAACACTTTTGCTGCTACTGAGGTGGGATATGGGTAAGGTTAAGGACAGGTTTGGTGGTTTGGGTATGTACATGTAGAGGGTGAATTCAGGAAAATCCTGAGGCACTAACATGTATGTACGCAATAAGTGCATTGTACCAAATGATTAATTTAAATGTAAGTACATAGTAGTTAAGGCCACCTAATATAAAGTGGGACCTCTGTTTGGACTCTCATTCTGGCGGCAGCCATTGACTGCAGAGGATCCATTGGTAAGTAAGTGATATAATACAAAATTTAATAAATCTCTGTTGTATAAAGTGCTATATAAATACAGGTGACTTGATTTGAATTATCCTTTTAAGGTCATAATACGTCACAAAAGTGCCCTTTTACATTTTAAAAGAGAGAAACGCCTGAGTCATCTTTTTCTGTCATTGACAAACAAGAGTTTGCTAATGGTTTAAGTGGCACTGAACACACTGGCTTCCTTGACAGGACACTGTATTTGTCTCACAATAGAGACTATCTCTCTGCTACAGCAGAACATAAAGCACACACATTAGAGTGAAAATACCATCATCGCTGAGCCTGTCCTGACCAAAGCCACGCTGCCTCCAGGGAGACCACTGCCATGTGATGTCTCTCGGTATGACATTGACTTCTATAATAGGTGTTTATCCACTCAGTGCTGTCTCTGGCCAAAACAAAAGCCTCATAAGCGTTCGATTAACTGTAATTATTTTCTGTACCCCTGAGATATGCTGTGGACGAGGCCTTCTCACGTACGACCGTGGGGTGCAGAGCTCATTCAAAGCAGGGCACTGCAATGACTTTTAACTGATAGTGTTGGCACTTTCCATGAATATGGGTACACTTTGGTGACTTTGTTTGAAAGCATAAGGCACAAATCACATTTATTAATAATTACTAACTAATTTTAATTATGAAAAACAGTGCTTAACTGTGTGCATTTTACATCATCATTTGGAACTTCTCTCTAGCGTTATTATAAGTAGATTTTTTTTTTTTTCTCAGTTGTTGTACAGGTTGTTCTATTTAGCCCTGTTAACAAGGTTAAAATACATTACCACTTGATGTAAATTAGCACTTAATACAGGTGCATCTCAATAAATTAGAATGTCGTGGAAAAGTTCATTTAGTTCAACTCAAATTGTGAAACTTGTGTATTAAATAAATTCAATGCACACAGACTGAAGTAGTTTAAGTCTTTGGTTCTTTTAATTGTGATGATTTAGGCTCACATTTAACAAAAATCCACCAATTCTCAACAAATTAGAATATGGTGACATGTCAATCGGCTAATCAACTCAAAACACCTGCAAAGGTTTCCTGAGCCTTCAAAATGGTCTCTCAGTTTGGTTCACTAGGCTACACAATCATGGGGAAGACTGCTGATCTGACAGTTGTCCAGAAGACAATCACTGACACCCTTCACAAGGAGGGTAAGCCACAAACATTCATTGCCAAAGAAGCTGGCTGTTCATAGAGTGCTGTATCTAAGCATGTTAACAAAGTTGAGTGGAAGGAAAAAGTGTGGAAGAAAAAGATGCACAACCAACCGAGAGAACATTATGAGGATTGTCAAGCAAAATCGATTCAAGAATTTGGGTGAACTTCACAAGGAATGTACTGAGGCTGGGGTCAAGGCATCAAGAGCCACCACACAGATGTGTCAAGGAATTTGGCTACAGTTGTCGTATTCCTCTTGTTAAGCCCCTCCTGAACCACAGGCAACGTCAGAGGTGTCTTACCTGGGCTAAGGAGAAGAAGAACTGGACTGTTGCCCAGTGGTCCAAAGTCCTCTTTTCAGATGAGAGCAAGTTTTGTATTTCATTTGGAAACCAAGGTCCTAGAGTCTGGAGGAAGGGTGGAGAAGCTCATAGCCCAAGTTGTATGAAGTCCAGTGTTAAGTTTCCACAGTCTGTGATGATTTGGGGTGCAATGTCATCTGCTGGTGTTGGTCCATTGTGTTTTTTGAAAACCAACATCACTGCACCCGTTTACCAAGAAATTTTGGAGCACTTCATGCTTCCTTCTGCTGACCAGCTTTTTAAAGATGCTGATTTCATTTTCCAGCAGGATTTGGCACCTGCTCACACTGCCAAAAGCACCAAAAGTTGGTTAAATGACCATGGTGTTGGTGTGCTTGACTGGCCAGCAAACTCACCAGACCTGAACCCCATAGAGAATCTATGGGGTATTGTCAAGAGGAAAATGAGAAACAAGAGACCAAAAAATGCAGATGAGCTGAAGGCCACTGTCAAAGAAACCTGGGCTTCCATACCACCTCAGCAGTGCCACAAACTGATCACCTCCATGCCATGCCGAATTGAGGCAGTAATTAAAGCAAAAGGAGCCCCTACCAAGTATTGAGTACATATACAGTAAATGAACATACTTTCCAGAAGGCCAACAATTCACTAAAAATGTTTTTTTTTTATTGGTCTTATGAAGTATTCTAATTTGTTGAGATTGGTGGGTTTTTGTTAAATGTGAGCCTAAATCATCACAATTAAAAGAACCAAAGACTTAAACTACTTCAGTCTGTGTGCATTGAATTTATTTAATACACGAGTTTCACAATTTGAGTTGAATTACAGAAATAAATTAACTTTTCCACGACATTCTAATTTATTGAGATGCACCTGTATATTATACATTAGCACTTGTAGTAAAAATTAACACTTTTATTCAGAAAGGATGCATTAAATAGATCAATGATATATGACAAAATGTAATTTAAAACATTTATATTTCAAAAAAAAATGCTGGTCTTTTGAACTTTCTATTCATCAAAGAATCCTGAAAATGCACCGAAATCAGCACATTAGAATGATTTCTGAAGGATAATGTAACATTAAAAACATTTTCAAAAACCTTACCAACCTCAAACTTTTGAATAATAGCGTATAAAAAAATAATACAACATTTTTTCACCTTAATATATGGGAAATATGTTTTTCCCAGTTTTCCAGTTTATCAGTTTCTACAAAACATTTGATTCCAATCTAGTTAGTCCCTGCTGAGTGACTGTTGAATTTAGGTGAATGCATGTTACACATTATAGCATATGTATTTTTATTTTATTTTATATTTTAATAACTAACTAACTAAACAAATCATTTTATTTTTTAGTTTATTTATTTTGATAATTTAACAAACAAACAAACAAACAAACAAATAAATAAATAAATGTTACCCATTATGTCATATGTATTTTTTATTTTACTATTTTATTTTGATATTTAAATAAATAAATACATTTTATTTAGCTATCTATCTATCTATCTATCTATCTATCTATCTAGATAGATAGATTGCATATTTAAACAGTTTTAGTTAAGGTGCACACACAGCACATATGAACTCGACTTCAAAGGAAAGATTTAGTGGTGATGGTTTCATTGTGTCACTATTACCAGGATATGTAGATGCATACATCTAATGAAGTCACTAGCAGCTGATAGCACATGGCACTATGCCTTTCCTTCATACAGTAATGCAGTGAGGGGTACTCCCATCAAACAGGAAGCAATCTAGTCATTAAATCCCTCACTAAAAGCTTGTCATCAATGACATGCTTTTAAAAACACCCCCATGATGCTAGCATGTAAAAGTTTACGAGCCTGTTTACTATTCCCCAGGTGCGTTGTTTGAGGAAACTCATAGAGGAAGACGCGAATAGGCATTATAATTTACTGCCACTGCATGGTGTGCAGGATGACAACTCAAGCTGCAAACAAGAGCCACAAATTTAGCTTGCTGTGAACTGAACATGTTTAGCTTATTAGCATGTTTGTGGTGCAGTTCCACAAAGAGAGAGAGAGAGGTCAAGTGCCCTACACGCACATCTCTGCTACTGTCATTTACTTAGTGGACTTTCTGAAACTGCTGGACCTTAATGATGTTTACATTGTAGTTCTGAAGCTACTGGAGATGTCTCTACATATATTACAAACCAGCCAAATACATGAATTAGATGTTTTAAGTATTCACACTTCCTTCTGATTACTTGAACAAGTACTTATTAAAAGTATTTGGCCCCTTATATGTTTTCATGTTCAACAGCACTGAATCATAGAGGAAAATGACGGAATAAATACATATTTACTTTTTACATTTTGATCTTTGTTTTTAACCCATGATAGCTTTGTTTTATTATTCTATTAGAAATCTTCTTCCAAATCAGACCCTATTCAGATATCCCCTCAGGATTTTCCTGAATTCACCCTATACCATTGCAAGCTTCTGAGGGCCTGCTGAAGAAGCATCCACACAGCAGGATGGTTGATGATACTTTAGCCTGATAGCTCAGTTCTGGTCTCATCAGACCACAGAACCTTGTTCCAACTGGCTTCAGAGTCTCCCACAGGCCTAATGGCAAGCTGAAGCCAAGATGTCATGTGACATTTTTTAACAGTGACTTTTCTTTGCCACTGTCTCATAAAGCTCTGACTGTTCCACTATTTGGGCAGTAGTTGCTGTTTGCACAGTCTGTCTAATCTCACTAAAGCTTGTAACTCCTTTAAGCCTAAAGTACACTTCATTTTTTACGCTTATGCTTACGCGTTTTTTTCTCGCAACCCTAGATTAAAAGAGTACAGTACAAGGACATTTTCTCTCACTTCTGGAGAGAAATAGCACAGACAATGGACAAAGATGAACTTTATGCTGGGCATGTGTTGACCATATGTTTTTGCACACACTATCAAAAAGAGTGTAGTTTTAAATGTGTTTGACTCTATGTATATGCTAAGAATTGAAGCTAAAGTGGACTATGTTGTTCTAAAAAAATTGTTCTAAGAATATTTCTAAAAGTTTCAGAATGTTCAAAACATCCAGTTTTTTTAAAAAATGTTTTAAAATGATTTTTCTTAATTATGTGAGAAAACAATGTTCAGTTTTATCATTTACTCTGAACCATCTGTAAACATACGGTGGCCCAGTAGTGCACAACACAATGGAATTGCCACAACAAAATGCATAGGACTAATTTCGTTTTGTTGTGCTTATTTTGTTGTGTTGCAACTTGTTTCCATTGTGTTGTGCTAATTTCATTGTGTTGCAGCTTTTTTCCTTTGAGTTGCAGCTTGTTTCCATTGTGTTATGCTAATTTTGTTGTGTTGCACCATGTTTTTGTTGTGTTGCGGTTTGTTTCCATTGTGTTGCAACTTGTTTCTGTTGGTTTGCGACTTGTTTCTGTTGTGTTGTGGCTTGTTTCCGTTGTGTTGTGCTAATTTCATTGTGTCGAGGCTTGTTTCCTTTGAGGTGTGGCTTGTTTCCATTGTGTTGTGATCATTTTGTTGTGTTGCGGCTTGTTTCCGTTGTGTCGTGGCTTGTTTCTGTTGTGTTGCGGCTTGTTTCCTTTGTGTTGCGGCTTGTTTCTGTTGTGTTGCGGCTTGTTTCCGTTGTGTTGCAATTTGTTTCAGTTGTGTTGCGGCTTGTTTTCGTTGTGTTGCGGCTTGTTTCCGTTGTTTTGTGATTTGTTTCAGTTGTGTTACGGCTTGTTTTCGTTGTGTTGCGGCTTGTTTCCATTGTGTTGCGGGTTGTTTCCATTGTGTTGCGGCTTGTTTCAGTTGTGTTGCGGCTTGTTTTCATTGTGTTGTGGCTTGTTTCCATTGTGCTGCACGTTGTTTCCGTTGTGTTGCAATTTATTTCTGTTTTATTGAGGCTTGTTTCTGTTGTGTTGCAGCTTGTTTCCGTTGTGTTGTGATTTGTTTCTGTTGTGTTGTGGCTTGTTTCTGTTCTGTTGTGGAGATTTCGTTGTGTCGTGCTGGGCCACCATAGAAACAAGCAGTAAGAGCAACATTTAGAGACATGAGACTAATGTCCAGTTAAAATGTTTCAGAAAAAAGAAAGAAAAAAGGCAAATTACGTGTACTGTGATTCAGTGTTGTTAAATGACAAAACATGAAAATGTCCAATGTAAACACTTTTTATGTGAAACTTAGACAAACCTGTCAACACATAAATGTAAGTTATTATGAAGTATTAGAGTTTAATCAAGGTGAGTTTTACCAGAGAAACTAATGACTTCATACTTAAAAAGGTCATGGCAACTATTTCACTATCGAGAGAAAGAATGAGACAGATATGGTGGGAAGAGAGAAGTGAGAATTAATGGGAAAAATAAAGAAGCATGTCATTCTGACACATGAAGAGAAAAGTCTGAATCATAACATTAAACAATGTCTTCTTTCCTCTTTCTGTCTTTGTATACTTGTGTGTGCATACATGTGTGCATTTCTTTGTATAATGTATAAATAGAGCTGGTATAATCAAAACAAGGAAAGGTTATAATATGACCCATACAGACAGATAACCATGCACTCTGGTTTAGACATACTGTGAAGGTTGTTTTGAAATTTAGTAGAGTAGATTGTGTTACATGTAAAAAAATCATGTTGCATATAACTTTATTTTTCATTTTATTAACTATGTAAAAAATTGGCAGCATGAAAAAGTAAACAATATGAACTGTTGTTGTTGTTTTTTAATAAATAAATACATAAATAAATAAAAGGCACAAAAAAAAACTGGCGTTGGATTTACTTTGAAACAATTTTCAGTCGGAAATTTCTAGTAAATTACACAAATAATTACAAAGAAAAAACATGTACCATTCAAGTATGTGAAATTGAAAAGCAAATCATACTCCAATAATCTACATTTACAATTTTTTTTTTTTTTTACTACAATGTATTAATGAGGTGCACTATTCCTTTAATTAGAACATGAGCAACAACTCCTTCAAGACCACTTTGGCAAAGCATGCCACTCGTTTCCTGTTCTGTGACACCAGATGGAGAGGATGGAGACATAAACAATTAATAATAGCTGTTCAAATGCTGTGGAAACTTCTGCAGAGGATTTCACAGAGATCTTGATGAACCTGCAGCGTTGCTATGGCAATACATACCCCCCCTGTGGTTAAACATAGACTCACTCATTCATTCAAACATGCAGGAAGACAGAGGAAGAGAAACATGGGGGGAGGGAAAAAATTTTTGGCCACCAGCAGGAGTAACAATCTCTCCAGAAAATCATTTAAAGATCATATGGAGAAACTGATACTCTGCTGTAAGATTTGAACAAGAGCCAAAATCAAAAGCATGAACTTCAGTTGAAAAACAGCCACTTGCTTTGATGCAGGAGATGCAAGGAGAAACATGTTTATATAATTCTATTGTAAATACTGAAGATTTGGGACCAGCTAAACCAGTTCAGCTTGTGACAAGTTTAAACATACAGTTAAATGCAGTTAAATGGCTGGTCACCCATCACAAACAATTAAAATAAACTATGGAGTTTATCACACTCCTCATCCTCGCAGTGACATTTCAATTACATTTCAAGTCGATTGTGTTTACTGGATAATTTTTTTTTTTTTTTTTTTTAAGTTTTGATTCATATCTATTCAGCAATTTATCATTCAGAATTATTTATGAATCAGTTCAACTGATTCATTGAAAATAACTGACTCAAATGAGTGATTCACTCACAAAGACATAATTATGTCAATATCTTACCTATGAAATATTTGAGAGCAAAAAATAGAAAAAAAAAAAAAAAATTTCATTTTTCATTATAGAAATCACCACATCTTTAAAAATGTTAAGAATTTATATAAGGTTTTCCAGACATTTCTTTTTCTTTCTTTCTTTCTTTCTTTCTTTCTTTCTTTCTGTTTATTTTTAATTTTCTCAGTTTTAAGAGAATTATCTGAGACAAACATTATACTTCACTGAACCAATAAATGACTCCAAGTCTCTAGTGAAAGAAGATGACTGTGAAATTGTAGAAAATATTAAAGGTAGGATAGGCAATTTCGGGGAGGCTAGCAATAGCAAGCTAGCTTTGAAAGCATAAGATCCCACCCTCCCAATCAGTCTCCAAAGCCTCGCCTCCTCCTAAACACATGACCAGAGGCTAACCAGCGACACGATGAGAGAACATATTGGTGGAGAGTTGAATGCAACACTGTCAGATTACCTCATGTCTCATTCACCAGTGAGAAAACATTACAGTATGAAACGTATAATATTACAATAATAACGCCTTTCATTGTAACTCGATCTGCAATAGTGCAATGGAATGCGCTGATGACGTATCATGTCTGCACGGAGGTATGCAAATACATATATTGACAGGCAGGTAAGACAGCCTATCATAGCCCTCGGACTGAGGGATATGATTGGATGAACATTTTATGGTCCTACGCATTACACAGATAATATAAATGCATATAAATACATTTAGACCACTTAACTTAGTGAATGTTATTGGGATGTGAAGAGTTTTTCAACCAGCATAACAAAAAATGTTTTGGAACCAAATCACCTACCCTGTCTTTAAGACTGGAATTGTATAAAGAAATATATGTTGAAGATAACTGCCCTTTTTTCACTAAATTTACACTAAGTGAAAACCTTTGCAGGTGGTATATTTGAAAAAAAAAAAAAAGTCAGGAAGTGAGTCGTCTAATTTGGTTAGAGAACTGAGATTCAAATCTCAAGAGACTTGAACGGGCATGAATGTGCAGTTGGTAATTTCAGCCTTCAGGCTAGCTCACCTCTGAACATCTTTCTGGGGTTTGGAAAAGCAGCAAAGATTTATATCATTTAAACTTCCTGAAGCGAGAGGACACCAGCAGCAAGCTAAATGTGCGGAACAGGCAGCTGGACACAGTGTCCTACCGCACACACGTCATGTTTTCCCCCGTTAATGGATCATGTCACGTCAAGAGTGAATGATAAGCCTGGCATCTCATTATTATTATATGGCAAATGATCAGAATATGTCTGTCCACTGGGAACGACCTTCTAGCCCCCGGCTTTCCGTGGCTGCTATTTGTCACTTAATTAGCTACAGGATATTCTGGTCCCGCAGGCCAGTCAAACTGCAGCTCTGGTATCTGTCTTAGCATTTTGATAGCCACAGGGAAGGCAGACATAAGGCCACAGGTATGCTGCCTCAGTCAACAAGCTTGATCGTGTTGCCTGAAGCAACGAGAGAGCTACAAACATAAGCCACAAGTCACTTCAGTTCCAAGAAAAACAATGAAAATAATGTGCATGATTCCACACATGGCATTTGAGCTGAGATGTGGTTGCTTAAACCTCTGTAAGATTCCACATGCGATTTCTTCTTGGTTTATTGTGACTTAAGGTTTATTAACAACCAAGTAATCCCATTAAACATTACAGGAAGAGCCGTAAACAACATTGGATTGGTGAAATGACCAGCTGGGTGGCAAAACAGTATGTCTTATTGTTTTTTTTTTTATTGATCTTTTTGACAGCATTGCCAACAATGAGTAATTGCACGTTTACATGCGGTAGATCAAGGGTTTTCAAACTTTCTGATGCCAAAGACCCCCTAAATAATAAACTTCCCCTTCCCCAAAATTTAGGCTGATAAGGACATTTATTTATTTATAAAGACCCATTTGAAGAGATAAAATATTGTAAATATGTGTAAAATGTTATCTGAAAAAAGTACTTTTTCAAACTTTGATCTCTGATTTCATTGTGATGTCTTTAGAAAGCAGAAAGAAATGGTAACAAATACTGTACGTGTTAAATTTATTTAAAATATTGATTTTTTAAAGCATTGTTTTATATTTAGTATAAATTCGAATGTAGTTTTATATAACTATACATATATAGTTTTATATAACTACACTATACACTATTATTACTACTATTACTATTATATAATCATCAACTCCAAAAAGCTATATTTATTTTTCAACCTGATATAGGCATAATGATGCAGTCGTATTAAATAATATCTTTGTCATAAACCAATTTAAATGCTACCACATTGTTCAAGTTACTGCATAAAGCGATTTACACTGGCTTGCAGACTATTCAAGGAAATGAAATTGCTGTTGGGACCTAAAGCACAGATTGGACAGTACGTGCTTTCTGACCATAATATTAAATGGGAACATCCGCTCTATTGAGAGGTCAGTCGAATGTCCTAGAGAAGGATTACGTGATTATTAACTCTTTAATTAAAGACATTAATCCACATATACTCCTCAGATCATTCACCAGTCCAGGCTATCACACTTTACTAATCCAAAACCTTTCTGAGCAGAAACTCTTTAGCTCAGTGCTGCAGAATTTATGCTTTGAACAACACATCTGTGCTCCAATAAAGGTCAAGATCCTGGCTGAGATGTCAGAAGTGGCCATTTTAGGAGTCTTGTTTCAGTCTTGTGTATATAATGGAACCCGTGTAAAGGTTTCTTAAAGCATACTGCTTTGGTGCTGCAGAGCTGTACTAAAAGCAGACTGTCAGTGTTTCACAGCAATAATACAAGGAATTACCCTGTGCTGTTATGCTCTCCCTCTCATTCACTATTTGTCACAGTCGCTCGTTTTTACAGGATTTCAGTACATACTATTGGGAATTCCTGAAAGAGTAGGAATCAGATAAAGAATGAGGTCCAACTATTTACACTCTGCCACTTAATGCGTTTTCTTTGATCAGATAGCCATCCAATCACAAAAAGGCCAGGTGTAAATACCCTTTGAAACGCATTTGAGGCAGATTGCAATCTGATTGCACAAACAGGAGGTGGCTTGAGATGCATTCTAGACTCAAATGGACATCTATGCATCTAGTTGTTGAAGCCTCATATGTAAATTTTACTGCTCCTCCCAAAATAGCAAAAAATAAAGGTGTATCTTCATTCTGTGGCATCTTCACACGTTCAAAAAACAGTCCTCTTCATTAAAAGTGGTAAACACTACCATGCTTTAACAGTGCTGATGATGCTCTCTTAACTGTTGCAGTCTTTGATCTTGAAATCAGCCAATGATAAATAAAATGCAGCACATTACTTTTGCTTTCAGTGATGTGAATATGATGTGAATTTGCATACTGTATAGCACAGGAACTGAAGGTCAGATTTATATTTGTTTTGTAGAGACACATTTATGTGGTCAAGTGTTAATAGAGCATTTTTAACAAATCTTTCTTTTTTAAAAGGACATTTCAGAGACATTAAGCAGAATGTCCGAGCTGCTTTTTTTTTTTTTCTTTTTTACATTGGAAGTGGATAGGGAACAATAAAGGGGTCATCAAATACCATAAGGCATCATAAAAGTAATCCATATGACTATGTGCACTATATTCAAATTCAGTGAAGCCATATAAGAGCTTTGTGTGAAGAACAAACCAAAGTCATTATTCACTGAAAATCGTGCATAACAGCCATGGTCACTATTCACTTTCATTATACGTAAAATGTTGGCTTAGACACTCACAAGTGTGATTAAATGTTCATTTTTGGGTGAGATATTTCTTTAAAGGAAGGGTGTTAAATATTCATGACTATTATTTTGTATAAATGTAATTCATTTTCTTCTTGGTTAATGAATAAAATATTGTGGAGCTTCTCCTCTTAAATGCTAAAATGTATGTTTACATAGAGAAACGGATGGTCGCATTTTGTAATGACTAAATACCAGAATATTTAATTAATTCTTACATCAAAGCTCTATAGACAGCATTATCCTTGAGTAAGCATAGAATTTAATCCAGTGTTCAGCATCCATAAAAATAGCTTTATATGTATCGGTTCATGGAGGGTTCAGAGCTTCCTTAATATTACATTACAAGAGAAGAGTTTTCTTGTTTTTCCACCTTGACTGGACCTAAGAAGGTTTCAAGGCACTTTGGAGAGCAAAAGAGTTAAAAAAAGACAGAGCATCGGTCACCTCAGTATCGACATTTTAATACAAATTCTCTGCAGGTTCGCTCCAGACAGCCTGTGCTTTCACCCCTGAAGCCTGCCTGAAGGGAAAGTGTCTTTCTCAGCACATCCGCAGGGTCGATGGGGACTCTAATGTACTATTAAACATTTAGATCCTCGGCTTCTACTAATGGCGATTATGTGCACAGGTCCAGCCAAGAGGAGACAGCGTTATGTTTCTGACTCTAGCAGATGGGTTATGATGTGAGGTAACATGGGATTAATTTGGATAGCCATGTTTAGTCTCTGCTGTTATCAGATTAATGAGGCTTACACATGCTGTGTTCCTGTTTATTACGTTTTCAGGTAAAAGTCATCTGTGCAGCGCTGCGTGGATTTGGCACAGATGTTGGAATTTTCTCTTTCATTTTTGGCCAATATTTCCTGACTTCTAAACCAAAGACATCAGAGTATATGAAAACAGACAACAACATTTGTATGAATATTGTCTCTGATTTATTTTAATATTTTTGTTAAAGGGTGGTTCTCAAATATTTTGACTCCAATCTCCCCCATTGTCTGAGACAATATTCAAAGGCCCCTCAAAATATTTCCAAAACTTCTGCTGTAATGACAGTTCAGCTTTTTTTAATGTTCATTTATTTATTTAACAGAAACTAGGAGTGGATATATATATATATATATATATATATTATTAATTAATTAATTATTTATTTATTTTTTTTCTCTAGTTGTTCGGGGATTTTTAAAAAGAAATTTGCATCCATCCCATCTCATCCTCTGCACATTCATGAGAGTTCATGTGAAAAGTAGTCATAATGAAGCGTTCCTTTGAGTCAGATGCTATTTAATGAATCATTTGATCCAGTTCACAAAACAGGTCTGAATTCTTTGTTCACAAGTCTAAGCCAAGCCAAATTCATCACTTAATAACTCAAGATTTGAGCCATTACGAACAGGTTCATTTTAAAGAATGGATGAGACCTTCCATCTGTCCTTTAATTCATTTGAACTCAGGTATTAAATATAAAGGTATCCTGGTGGGACATGCATTTATTTCTTTAGGCTAAGTTAGCAAATGGATTGAGAGCTGGAGAGAACATTTATGCCACTCTTTTAACTGACAGACCAATGGATCTCCTCACTGGGCAAAGGGGAATGAACAGCTCTCCTGTGACTTGAGAATTGATTGCCATGCAGCGTTCAAAATAAAAAGAGCAGGGGAGAGAATAAAAGAAAGAACAGAGGGCAGAAAGAATAAATGATGAATAAATGGAAGAGAAGAGACAAAAAGAGTTCAAGAAAAAGTGAAAGAACTGGGTACTGACTAGGAGTCAAATTAGCAAGTAATGAAGAGAAAAGACAGTGAATATGCAATAGCTAATACAAAGGGTCTTCGTATTGTACTGTTTAAAGTTGAGGTGTTTGTTTTCAAACAGGTTTCTTAAACACTCCCTCATCTGCCATTGGTTGAACAAACAGATAGCCACGCCCCAAGCTCATGACACTGGCTGATCCACCGTTGCTGTGTTGGGCTGGTCAAGATACTCAAACAAACAGTGCAATGTGCCATAGAGAAACAGTGTTCACACTTGGGGAAATCAACCAACATATGGTCGGCTTATAGGCTGCATATTAAGTCAGTAGTTAGGAGAAAGAATTTTAAAACTGAAGGCTTCAAGGACAATCACAAGTCTAGACTAGTTATTTGCAATCATTATACCTTAACTACTTGACCTACTTGGCCTATAGGAATATATGTCCATTACTTTAAAAGATAAGTTATTTCAACAAGATCTTGTGCTTATTTAGAAAGAATGTGCCATTATATTCTGTATTTCATCTCTAAAATTTTTAAGCATAAAAGATACTAGGCATGTCTAAAGCAGAAGAAGGCCTGCAGAGATGAAGTGAGTTACAAGCATTAAAAATACAAGCATTGTGAGCCTCATAAACAGGTATCGGGGAGTCGTGCCTTGAAATATTAACTAACTGTATTGAAAAGTACTTTGGATTCATCAAGGTCTTCTTGAGCGCTTCAGATGTGTGTACTTCACACAGCGTTCATGCATGCTTCAGCTTTAACTAGCTCCTGGAGACTCCATCAAACATGAGTGGCATAAACTTCACATCTCATTTCCATACATCACATCTTCAAGTACAATGAGTGAGAAAATCATTAACACATTATATTGAGCTAGACTTTTTTTAATGAGAATATTGCTGTTTGGGTAAATGCACACCAACACTATTGAATTTGCTTCAATAGAATTTGCTTTTCCAGAGAAGGTCAGTTAGATTTATGTTTTTTGTGACTTTAATCCTGCCCGAATCAAACAAGTCAACACAACTGTGTTTTTTACTAACACAACCTTAGTAATAATTATGTTGCAAATCACCTTGGCTAACTCGAGGGTCTGGATATGAATGTCTGTGATAGTTCCAATCCTAAATGCCTGTATTACATCTCTAGTATACTGCATTGTCATAAAAATATTCAAAAATCATACTGTTGGGGGTAAAACACCTTGTCCTTTGGGCAGTGCACTTAAAGGTACCTTATCTGCCCCTAAGAGGTGCATATTAATGGTGCACAGAGTTGTAATATGTACCCTAAATGTATTACAAAGAGTTCCCTTTGAGAGTACTACCCCAGTGACAAGCTGCTGTTCCCCCAAAGGTATAATTTTTCCACAAAAGAGGATATTTAAAATGTGTTTGTTTTTTTGTCTACTCAATTAAAGTCAATGGGGTCCAAAGTTGTTTTGGACTCCATTGACTTTCATTGTAGGGACAACAACTGTTTGTGTTCCACAGAAGAAATAAAGGCCCAGTTTACATCTGGTATTAAACCGGTCTTTTGTGGATGTTCGAATTCATTCAACCACATGAGCATTCATACTACAAAACCAAAACGTTTCAGAACATGTTTACACAGCATTGTCCATGATCTGACTGACAAAAACCCTTAAAGGGATAATTCACCCAAAAATGAAAATTCTATCATTAATTACTCACCCTCATGTTGTTCCAAATTCGTAAGACCTTTGTTCATCTTTGGAACACAAATTAAGATATTTTTGATGAAATCCGAGAACTCTCTGACCCTCCATAGACAGCAAGGGTACTACCACATTTAAGGCACAGAAAGGTGGTAAGGACATTGTTAAAACATTCCATGTGCCCAGGCATCCTGATTTCAAGTCCCTGCTCACGGACGTTTCCCGTTCCCGTCCGCCCTCTCTTTCCCACTTGACTTCCTGTCCTATCGAAATAAAGGCATAAAATGCCAAAGATAAAATCTAAGAAAAAAAAAAAGAAGTTAAATTACAATGCTGCTGATGAGAACTGATTTTTGAAAAATTGTGATCTGATCTAGATCACAATGACAGTCCAACATGTCCCAACAGCTGCAAAGTTCTTGTCGACATAAAAGCAGAATGTTAAAAAGTGAAATTACTGTACTGTTGAAGAAAGCGAACTTGGAACAAAACTAAGATCTGATCTAGATATTTATGATGATCCAACAAGTCCTTCAACCACAGCACTCTTGAGGGGACCACACCACTCTTGGGCAGCCATTTGCTCCAGTGCCAATTCCTGTCAGTACTGAAACTTGAACCCACAAACCTTCAGGTTACAAGTCTGACTCTTTAACCACTGGGCCACAACTGGCCCTTATCTGCTATTAGAAACAGCCAAAAGTTTATCAGTGAACAAAATCTTTGCTAATATTACCAATCAGATCTTTAAGCACCTGTTGATAAAAAGATACATTCTTTGAGCATACCCTAAATGACAAATTATCTGGATGGTATTTTGCATATATTGGATTACTTCTAGTGGAGAAACAAAAGAGGGGGTGAGAGTTTAACATTTCCAATTTTAAAAAAAATACCCCCAGTAAGGGCCATCCTAATGTTCTTGTCTGTATAGTCCAGTAGGGACACTGGAAATGAGAAAATATTTGGTCCAGAGAGGCCTTCACATCTGATATCAGCTCCCCAGGATTACAGGGTTGTTTAAGGTCCAACACATCTCTGAGGGTAGATGAAGCAGAGCCATGGAAAGAACACCAATTTTGCCCATTGTCCAACTTCTGCTGTGTTCAGGTAGACAGAAGCAGCAGACTAGAACTGCCGTGTCATAGGGGTACAGAAAGCTCATTTAGGGGACGATATGGTGGACAGTCTGGCATTTCAGTGGCAGATAAAATAGAAGTGAGAAAAGGCAATGGTGGCAAAACTAGATGAAACTTGCCAAGAATGTTAAACCGAGTGTAACATCCTCGGTATATGTTCAGGAAATGAACGGAGAGTGCCCATTGCTGTGGTCTTTCACCTGAGCCCCAGCTGTGGACCGTCACGCTTTTATATCCACACGTCCCAGAAGAGCACGCAGAGAGAGCTCATTGCAACGTGCTATAGACCCCATCAGACTTTATTTCTCACATTGTGCTATGTGCCACATGAATCTGTAACCAAGAGCAAGTGGAAAGTGATCATATCTTGCCATTTACGGGATATTATACACTGCGTGCAGAGTAAATTTTTAGTCACTCCGTAGCTTAAATGAGAAATCTGTTTAGCAGTTTGGCTAATTCATGCCACATTGCTGTGGTTTGCATATTGAGGATGGTATGGAACAGCCTGACAGTGTCAGGAGAATTCATTAGCTTTGCCATTTGGTAGGCAATAACTTTGGGAGGGTTCAGTCATAGCTTTGTTCCATCTGCTTGGCACGGCACTTTTGCGCTGGGAAACACTGCTGGCTCGTTAAATATGGAGGACCGGCTCGGCCTCACCACAAATGGGTCATATTATCACTGAGGCGTACTGTTCCTGCATCAATTCTGGAATCTAAATGATAGAATAAAGGAACAGATTGATCACTTTCATTTTGGAAAGCATCTTTTTGTTTGAGAAGGAAAACAAATCTATTAGAAAGGGAGGCATTTTCAGTCACGTAGAAGAGCAGTAAGTTCTAAAGGCGAAGTGTGTACTAAAATATATATCCAAATGTAATATATGACTATAAGTAAGGTATTTTTTAAGTTGATTTCTTGAAAAGTGTACAACAAAGCTGACAGCAATTGACAAGGCATTGGCTCAACCAGTGGGGTGAATCTAGGGGCAGGACTATCTGTCCAATCAGTGGCATAGTGAGGAATGTTTGTGAAACCTGTTTTCTTTTTTTTTTCTTTTTTTGAGGAGGGGGAGGGGTTAAATGCAGAGCACCACAGCACAAATTCCAAGTATGGGTCACCACATGTAACGTCCTTTCCTTTCCTTTCCTTTTTTTTTATTATTATTTTTGCACCGTGTGGTGATGTTTATTGGCATAGGAATTACCTTTCAAATAGCAGATGAGTAAATCAGTATGTCATTTATTCATATAAAAGCAATTGCAATTACATAATCAGGATTCTTTGAACATTTTTGGCTCAGACTGTGGAACTGACATTTAAAATCACATACTGAGAAATAACATCTGACTATATTCATGTGTTTTTTTAAACTTTAGAGTGTGTTAAAATGGCAAAAAATAAAATTCTTATATTATTTCATTACATAACAGTTTAGCACAAACTAAGTAGTCATGGTAGGAAGAATACTGGGCTGAGTTCAGCTGGTGGATGGAGATGTGTTTCTCACCATGTGCTTGTGCCACTGAGTGGCCACTTATGCATTTGAGAGCTGCCCATATCAGCCCGTTCCTCCCATTATACCCTTCACTCATCCTGCCAAACACCATTTGAGCATCTTTCATTTCCTCCCCTTGTTCATCAGCAAGTTATTATTATTATTTTTTTTTAGTGAGACCAATCATTTCACACCGAGCTCCAGCATCGATGTCCAGCACCTTTCTGCCAAATTGCATCGAAGAATTGCCTCAAGGCATTTGGCATGGCTTAAAAACACGGCAGGAATGGCAGAGAAAAGGAATAAATGGGCGTGATTTCTTCATCATTTGTTTTTATACAGCTATTTGAAGGAAACTGATTTGAATCTAAGAGTGCTAATTGCTGATGAGTAACATATGTGTTCGCGCAGCAAAGAGAGTGTGGGAAGTGGGTTGCAGTAACGATAAAGCCAAATTTGCTTGACTTGCTCTAAAATAATGAAAAGTAAAAGACTGTGTTGTGATGGTTTGTAGCTTGTTTGAGTTACTTTTATTTTGATATGTCCTATGTTGTTCCAGACTACTATTATGAAAGCCTTTTGTGTTTCCTGTTTTTTTGGTTACTTCTTCCATTTTTTTTTTCTTTTTCTTTTTTTATTTTTAATTAGTGATTTGGGCCTGTTATTCATTGTCTACTTAGTGCACTTGTACCTGTCTGATCAGGTGAGTTGTCACAGTTTTATCAGCCCTTCGGTCAGGATCAAGTTGTGTTTGATATTCAAGTCAGGTCATATTACCATATTTTGAATGAGCCCAACCATTTTTTAAGGGATCTAGTTTAGTTTTTGAGGAAATCTTATGAATTTATGCCATCCATTATAAACATAGAAGTTCAAGTCTGAGTAAAGAATCTCTTGATGTTTCTTGAATCATTAAACCTTTCAAACAACACAACATTGTCACATCAATGAATAAAAACTAGGTTCTAATACATTTATATATTATTTACTATACATATTCATATTTCATATCTCTGTTTTCTGTTGTGTTGTTGTGTATTGTCATGAAAGTCTTTATAAAAGGATAAATAACGACCCAGAGTTCTATAAAACTGCTGGGTCATTATTTATATACAATTACATTCTAATTTTCTCTGAATCCTAGGATACATATCTTACATATTATACATATCTTACTCTCGTCTGAGTTTTACAAATTTCAAAATGTGGCTTAAGTGAGGTCTCTTGCTTCCTCACATTCCTACTTTGAGGATAGCTAAAATGAGTGTGCTATTAAGGCATTTTTAGCACTCTGAGTGAGATTTATGAGTGCATTTGTACTCAAATACCGCATCTCTCTCTCTCTCTTCTTCTTCTTCTTCTTCTTCTTCTTCTTCTTCTTCTTCTTCTTTTCTTTTTTTTTTATTTGCAAAGGTAGATGTATCTGAGATGCAAGTAGAGGCTAAACTGAGTACACCTACTTGTATTGATTATTCCCAAAAATCATGATATGTTATGTTAGCATAAATCCTCACCAGCATAGTGGGTATAAATTTGTATTACTGTGAGTGTTGCTGAAATGATCTTACACGGTTTACTAGCTTATACTAGTCTTAAATAGTGTTCTGTCAGCAGGGATCACTATTCAAAAATGTACAAGCAAAACCTGATGAACACACCTGCTTTTTGCCCCTTACCATGTTATAGATTTTCATGCAAATGCCTTTATTGGCGTTCATGTTATTCAACGAATGCATGTCTGTTTCCAAATGACTTACGGTGGTTTTCTTGCATAGTCATTATGATTTGCATATAAACGAGATTTTTTTTTTAAATATGAGAAAATTTAGGTAGTGTTATGTTGTAGATGTAAATGTACTCATTGACACTGAGGACTCAACATTTATACTTTAACAATTCACAGCATAAACAGAGAAGATTTGCAGAAGTGTTTATTAAATTATTACACACACACACACACACACACACACACGTCTGGTTTGCTATCCTTGTGCGGACTCTCCATAGGCGTAATGGTTTTTCTGCTGTACAGACCGTATATTCTATTGCCCTAAACCAACCCTACACCTAAACCTACCCCTTACAGGAAACTTTTTGCATTTTTAGATTGTCAAAAAACTTCATTCTGTGTGATTTATTAGCTTGTTTACCCGTGGGGACCTCAATTTAGGTCCCCACCGTGACACAAGTCCCCATGAGTCTGTGTGTATTCAGGTTTAAGTCCCCACTGGAGTATAAAAACAGGTGTACACACACACACACACACACACACACACACAGTTATTTATTTATTTATGATTGATTGATTACCAAATCTCTTTCATTTTGCCACATCTCCTTACTGAAATCTTTGTGATCTCCAGCATCTTTTAATGAACCTACTGCTCTGCTTCTATATATCCAATTAAAATTTCTGTGTTTTCCTTAATTTATCAGCATTCTCTTTGTGTTTTTGTTTCTTTGACTGCCTGCCCTTTCATTCTGGATTGTGTTTTGGACTTAATGTTTGCTAGATGGTGACAGACCATGGTTCTTGATCGTATTGTGCAGTGCTCCTTGGGGATTTGCCATTGCAACAGTGCTGCTGACAGTTACTGTATGAGAGTCACCGCTCTTACTCACTGTGACATCTGTGTTTACTGTTTTGGAGGGAGGAAACCATGTTGGGAGGAGATTTTCTTAGAAAGCTTTTTAGTAAGGCCTTGCTATCTTTATCTATCAGACCGGAAACGTGATAAAGAAAATAGGAAAAAAAGAAAGTGAGAGAGAGAGCTTGAGTGTGGTTAGACTGTGGCTTTATCTTATAATGTGTATGGGTGAGTTAGATATAAATATAATGAAAAGAATGGTGAGCATCACATAACCACAAGCATAATGATATGTTATTAGACTTGATGAATTAGCTCAAGTGGCTTGTTGAAAATGAAACTTTTATTTACATTTAAAAAATATAAAGTGTATAGTTGTGTTAACAGCAGTATGACTTGTAGTGCTATTAACACTAATGGACAAGTGTGTACAGTATAGAGCTTGGGATTTTATTTTAATGCACTTTCAAAAACTACTTTTACTGAGTAAAAGGTGATAGTAAAAGAGCAGAATTAGCATTGTAAGCTGTACAGATTGACCTTCAGAACATGTGTCAGCTAAGTAGTAGAAATTTGATAAGAAAAACTTTTTGGAAATCAAAAAGTTTTTTAAAATCTTTTTCTGCAGGATGAGTAATCATATTTTAAAAATGAAATAAATTGGATTTTTTGAAGCATTTTTTCCAAAGGTGACTTTTCTGAGTTATCACACTTGAAACACTGAAAATGTGAAAAAAAAGAAAAAAGAAAAGAAAAAAGAAATCCCACTTCGTTTTAACAATCTGACTTTTATAGGAATGGTTGGTTAAATCATCAGTTGCCTCTTTTAAGTTCTCCTCAGCTCAGTGGATGAGATAAAACTGCTCCCACTGTGTGATATAAAATATATTACATAATATTAAGATCTGACATTTAATTTTCACTCAGAGGAGCATGTCTCAACAAGACCTACAAATTATATACTGTACATGTGAGATCAGGTATACTTATCACATATATTAATAACTATAACGTTTTGAGCCTGAAGTTCAATTACACAAATGTTTTCTCTACCAGTGTTTCATTTCTCTTCAAAAACCTAGTTCAAACCCCGGTTAAATTAGAATTATTTGCATGTATTCATAGATTCAGGCAATGATCAATTACTACCTGAGATTGCAAATGAAATCTTGAACTGTTCTCTCAGAAGTTTTTATTTATTTATTTCCTCAAGTTGGGACAAGATGTCACATGTTTTAAATGTTACAAATGTTTATTTAGGTCCCTCCAAAATGGTTTGATATTATAATTTGGCGCTCTGTAAATAGTATTCAATTGTTTTTCTGTTTATAATTGTGCTGTAAAGCCGATAACGGCAGGATTCATTGTGGCAACTTACCCCTTATAATGTGACAACATTTTGTGCGAAAAATGCAAATGCTTTCTCCCGTTCGAACATCTTCGAACCACTGTTAAATTAGATTTGCATGTATTCATAAATTCAGGCAATGATTAACTACATTACCTATGTTATTTTTCCGCCCATGATGGGGCAAGTTGGCACGTTTTAAATTATATAAATTTGTACATTCATTAATACCATTTTGGCCTAAAAACGGGTTGATATTTTTAAATGAGACCTTACAATGTGGTGTTTCATAAATAGTTGAGTTCGTTTTAGTTTAAAGTTGCTGTAAAGCCATAATGGCAGGATCCGTTGTGACAATGTGACAACGTGCAGCAAACGATAGCGCAGTCAGGTTTTTTTTTTCTGTATTCATAATATAAGGTCTTAATAAAAGATCGCAACATTTAAGCTGCCTTTATATTTTTCCCATTAAAAAAGGTAGGCACTCCTCTGCTGGACTGATAATGTACAGAATGACGACGATGCAATATTATCCGCCTAGTGGTTTGTATCAGTAGTAAACCTGTGAGCGCAGTCAAGTCTATTTGATCCCGGTGAGATGTGTGCTGCTAGATCCCACGGCAGCTGTCCGTTCAGGATTGCTGTATGTCTGTGTAATGAAATCCACATGAAAACGTGCCTAAATCATCCTTAGTCTACCCATATCAGGATCGTTTCATTACGCAATGCATTACAGCGAGACAGGGGGCAATCGGTGCCATTGCACGCACTCGCACTATATTTCCTCGATCCTTTAATCATATGGACTGTGGAGTCGAGAACCAGTTTGAGCGGAGAATAATTCCAGGCGTGCGCTATTGGCTCCCCGTCCTCATCTGTCAATCTGCGGAGGCGGGACTCTGCCTGCTCGCGCTCCCAGGAGGCGATAGATGCGAGAGCTGTACTTTTCTACTGTGTTGGAGCGCTTCGCACTTCTCGAGCTCAGTCCGAGCGTCAAGTGAACGGCGTGTGGAAAGCGCAGTGGGACTTCAACCGAGGAGAAGTTATCGAAGGAGCCTGTAGTATTGATTGCAGCAGCCTGCACCTGGATAAGCCCCATCATCAGCGCGCGGAGAAGCGAAAGAGCGAAGAAAGTGTGTTGACGGCAAGCGGGCAGCTGTTATAGAAGGAAGGCAATATGATGGTGAAGCAGCATATGCTGTTAACCCTGTACAGCATCTGCGGGATCGTCCTTAAAGGTAAGAGCGCTTCAAACTTTAAGGCAGCCTATGCGGTGCTTTGCAATTTGGGGGCTCATCATCATTACGCACCATGTAGGAAAGATATTATGCTCTGGAATGGTGATGATTTGGATTTCCATAATATCTCCAAAGGGCCTCGAGTGAGTACGGGGACAGTTTCCCGTTAGTCATCATTGCTCTGAAGAAATTGTGCACGTTCGCCCAGCACTGATACGAAATCTTATCACGGATAAGCCTGCACACACTGCTGAGCTAGAGCCTCGCTTTTATGGATTACCAGTCAAAATGTGTTATAGATAAACTCACCACCATAAGGGAATACGATTTAATTGATACAACCTTTGCTTTACCTGATTGGAAACTTCATATAACAAACGCATCGCTTTTACTGAATAGTAAAACCTTATGTTTAGCCTACATTTTTAGTTGCACATTTTTATTTTATTTTCATTTATTTATTTATTTGGAAATGCGATGTGTCTTTTAGTAGAACGTTGCTGAGTTAAATCATACGATGCTTTTTCATGTTATGTATTTTACATAGTTTGAGCTATATAGCCTACTGTTTTATTCTGGCAGGGATGTGGTATGAGGTAATACAGATTTCTTTTGTCACCCCTGTAACGTGGTCTTTTGTAATCATATAGCTTTTGTTCTGGCTACAAAAGCTTTAGATTTCGCACGGAGTGTGAAGCCAATTGTTTAAGTGCTTTTTAGCACCCTTAATCAGGTTTGGATGTGGCTTTTGGGACAGTTTAATAGTCATTCCAGTCTTTGGGATGTATGGTATTTGCGGCAATCCGCATCTTGGGGTCGTCGTAGCATCAGCTTTTTTCCTCTCAGAGAAAGACTTTCGAAGCAAGTACACCTGTCAGTTTACAGTCGTCAGTGTAGTGCATTATTCACCCACGTTTTCAAACGGTAAATTGAACATTACGCTATATCGGAAGTTCATAGAGAAATGTGTCAGCATTTCTGTGTTGTTTACCCTAAGTCTTGTAGTTTCGGCTGGTGCTCATCATTCACGCGTGACACTGTAAACAGGATCAGCAGGGCACGGTCGCGCGCACTGTTCGTGTGACAGGAATACTTGATGAATACGTCAACTGAACGTGCCTTATTGCTTTTTCGCGCACTATGAAGGTGATGTTTGCTTTAGGTGAGGGTTTAGTGGCCAGTTTAAGTGTCAGCAGGATAGGCTTCGTGTGTGACCACTCAAATGTTGGTAGGCTGTATGTTTTGTGTCCCTTGAGAGTAAGGTTACGCCGTCCCGCCAATATCTCGTGAGCAGCAGCCACCGCCCGGTTTCATCTACGAAGATAATTTAATTTGAGACTAACCTCAGATATGATCCAAAAATTGCTTAAGGTAACAAACATCTGTGTTCACGACAAAATTGACTCCAAACATGGGCATCCTTTTTTAAAACGTGATGACATGGTTTTGACGTCACGAAATGGCTACTTTGCTTATGAATATTAATTAAGGCTATAGAGGTTGATGTATAGTAAATGTTCTTGTGATGTTTCAGTCAATAGTCTTTGTATTTGTCATGTTGTGGTACTATAAGAGTGCAAAGAATTTGACAATAAAACAATGTTCACTTTCTGCGACTGATAACAACCACAGTGGCCACTCCACAAAATATAACAAAAAAATACAAATCTGGATCACCAATTATTGCAACACACTAAAAGAATGGAGACTTCACCACTGGAGGTGTTTCCTTTATGATTCTTGCTACAAGCTTATAAAGTAGCCTACATTCAGTAAAGAGGCATTCACAAAAATGCGATGCCTATGTGTTTCAGATACTCCAAGCTGATCTGGCTTGGTCTGGATATCAGTGAAACATGACTCCTCCAACCAGAGGTGTTTACATGTGAAACAGTCTGGTTTGCAGATCTGATGAATGTGCAGGATGAATGCAAGAGAGGCAGAAGGGAAAGACAGTATTTGCATTCGCCTTTCTGTATGTGTGCGTGTGGCTTCCCTCCTCTGCCCCATCTTTTGACAAAATACCCTATGCTGTGTGTTGATAATCAGTCTGAGAGGTGGGCCAT
Source organism: Tor tambroides (assembly GCA_021397915.2). Taxonomy (NCBI): domain Eukaryota; kingdom Metazoa; phylum Chordata; class Actinopteri; order Cypriniformes; family Cyprinidae; genus Tor; species Tor tambroides. The sequence continues at coordinate 27,312 of JAFVLL020011073.1, forward strand.
TAATAATCAGAGATAATTAAGCACATTCCTCAAGGCTTCACTTCTAATGAGTCGGCAGCAAGCGTGAGACTGAAGCTATGTATTGATTTTCCCCAGCCTTCTCTCTCTCTGCCCGTAAATCACAGAGCCTGTGTCTCTCAGCACACAGTCAAAAGCCCTACTGGCTGCAAGTGCCTCCTTCGGTTCTTTAACACACCTCTCAGAGTCTGGCTGCACCTGCTTGCCATGTGTGAGAGTGTTAATAGGCTTAACAAAATGAGGTAACCGCACTGATATTTGAACGATGGAAGGCAGAGGATTCTGGTAGACCTGTCTGCTCTGCGACTGGTGATCGATAGATCTGATCATTGTGATTTTCAATGGTCTGAATTGTGTAACACTACACAACCTGATTTACCCACAGACCAATTTGACTGGCTAAATTTGATTAAATTTTATCATGTATGTGAAATGTTGATTTAGATAAATGGATGCATCCTGTGGGGTGAAATACTAAAATGGTTCCCACGCTAATTATATCCCATATCACGGAACTGTGATTTGGACTTGGAAAAATAATAGGAAGTTAACTAACCCTTAAATAATGACAATTTCTAGATTTAATATTATCTGTAATCTCTATAACTTATAAATGACTGAAAGTTGAAAAAAAAAACCCTAAAAACATGGAAGTTTCTTGTCATTTATAGACAGAGTTGGCTTAAAACGTATCTCATTACCTTAAAATGTTTTGTATGTGTGATCTCTTTGACATTTTAACTTTTATGCATTTTAACTCTTATCCAGTACCCATGAATGATTTTAAAACCATGCCAAGTCAAATATGTGAAATCCCTAGGTATAATTAGTCTAAAACTATTTGAATCACCCTTTTTTATTCTTTTTTTACCCCCCATGTCATTTTGAGAGGCTACATATAATTTTTGTACTTTTGTAAAAAATAAAAAAAAATAAAAAAAATAAAATCCTTTTATTACACTGCAGTGCTCTTTGAAATGGCTGATTAAAAAAAAAAAAAAACCTTGGCTCCCAGTCAACTAAAATACACTTTCCATTACATACAATGTCAATGAAAAGTTATATTATTTGATTTGTCAACTACCCAAATTAACCGCATTTTCCATTGCCTATCTGCAGTGAGCATGCAATCCCAGCTTTTATGTACTTGTCATCGATTACTCTTAAATCAATGCCAGCCTTCTTTGCTGAGGTTGAATGTTTGAAAAGCACAAGTGTGGGCACATCCCTGGCACATCCGTCTGGAGGGATCACTGGGGAGCAGCTGGGGTTTGGGGGAGCATGGCAGTTATGCAAAGCGTGTGGCAGACAGTGCAGCTCCTCCCTGTGTGTGGAGTACTATAGTCCCTGTGAAGTGCTGTTGTGTGGACGTCTGCTGTAATAGCAAAGCTTGGCTCTCTCCTTAGAGACACCAGAAATGAGTGGGAGGACTATGTATCCTTCTTCATAGAGGATGTACGCCTTTATACTTGTTTCTGTTTCGTGGGTATGTTTCCTCTTCATGGACTGCTTGTGTACACCAAGTCTTTCTTTCTTTTTGTATCTTTCTTGGCTCTGTGGTGCTTCGACAGTCCTGCACTCTGAAACCCTGCCCGAATCTTCTAATGCAAAGCGTACCCAAATTCAAAAAGCCAACTCAGCTGGCTAGTAAAAAAACAAAAAAATAACGATTTTAGTTAGTTTCGATGAGTGACTCATCGAAGATGAGTTTGTTTCTTCATCTGAACATATTTGGAGGTATTTAGCATTACACCACTTGATCACCAGTGGTTCTTCTGCCGTGAATGGTTGTGGTCAGAATGAGAGTTAAAGCAGCTCATAAAAACATTACAATATCCACAAGTAATCCACAAAACTCCAGTCCATCACTTAACGTCTTGAAAAGCTGCATGTTTGTAATAAATCCATCAAGGTGTGTTAACTTTATTCCATAATAACGCTTCCTTCAATGAAAAACCTCATCCCCTGTTGGCCTCTCGCATTAAAAATTCCCAGACACATTGTATTATTTAGAACTGTATTAGACTGTTCACTTGGTGCTTTATCTGTGCATATTTCTCTCCAGATTTAGGTGAGAACTTTTCTTACCATAGAAAGCATTAATTTGAAGTTTAAAACATCATAATGATGGAATTTTTTCTTCAAAACACACTGGAGTTGATTACTTGAGGTTTATTGTGATGGTTTTTATCATCTAACCCATTCACTGCAGAGGATCCATTGGTGAGCAAGTGATAGAATGCTACATTTTTCCAAATCTGATGAAGAAATAAACTCGCCTGAGGGTAAGTACATTTCCATTTTTGGGTAAACTATTCCTTTAAGGGTAAAAAACATTATTTATGACACAAAATGCTCCTTTCATATCTCATTGTGTGGGCTACTGTGCATTGAGGCAAGTCTCTGGCCCCTGCCTCTCAGTCAGCTTATCCCAACAGAGTGACTCCAAGCTGAGCACTGGCTTTGCCGGAGCCGGCCCTTTTATGGAAGTAGCGTGGGAAAGCGCTCCTTCAGGAGAGGGCTGGCGTGTATGGGTGTGAGCAGCCGTATTTGTGTTGAAAGGGGAGGTTAATGGCCTTTTTTTTATTCCCGGTCTGTTGTCTTTGTCAGTCGTGGAGCGTGAAAAGCATCTGTGCAGGTGAGCGGCAGCACAGGCAAATGTGCTCAGACAGGTGAGAAATGGAGTTGGGTATAAGCTGCCATTTCTGCTGACTAGAATAAGCATTTGTTTGGCATTAATTTAGCAAGGGAGAAACACAGATTGCACAAGCCTTTCTCTTTGGACTGCAGTATGGAGCCTCCTATGGCCCGTCCTGTCATGTGCATGTGGTATTATTGCACTTCAAGTCTCTTTTTCCCATTTCTTTAGAGTGTAAAGAGGCTGAGCGTGTCCCTCTTTCTCACTGTGTTGCGTATGTGGGTGTTTGTTTGGCTGGCTGATTGAGCCAGGATGGAGAACAGGATTAGAGGTGAATATCCTCCTCCTCTTTGTATTTGTCCTCTTGTTAGGTTGCTGGAAGCCTCCTAAACAGAGCACCCAAGATATTTGCTTTCCCTCTCTCTCTCTCTTTCTCTCTCTCTCTCTCTCTCGCTCTCCATCTTTCAGTTTCATGTCTCTGTCTTTCTCCTCCTCCATCCTGCTTGTCTCATCTCTCTCTTTCTCTCTATCTTACGCTCTTTCTGCATACAAGTATCTGGGCCTTGGAGCGTTTCCCCCCAGACTCAGAATGAAGCTGAGCCGCTGAAGCCCTGCTGTAATCATGAGGGATTTCCCATGATCAAAGGCCCTCTTTTGTTCTTCCAGGTGTTTGAAAAAGTTAAAACAAAAAGTGGGTGGAACTGTCAACCGTTCTGTGGTACAGATAGTGCTTGGCATAACATTTCCTCTTCTCCCAAAAGGCGCTGGAAAGGAGATGCCCTTTTACAGTGATTTTTGAATGGCTTTCAAAACAGAAACTCTTTGCTGAATCATGGCAGCAGTCTCAGAGGAGATATCTTCTAAAAACCGTCATGTAGCAGTTATGTGGGGGATTTAACAGTTGTCATTTTCTTGTTCACATGTTGTCTATACTACTTAGCTGACCTTTGAGATGAATTTCATCGGTAAATGACTGACAGGCTCTATAATGGCTTTTCTTAAGGTTCGTGTATCCGATTAGCCTTTGTGTTGGCTAATTTAAATGATTTGCTTAAGCTCACAGTATGTCTGGTAATCTCATTGAAGCTTATGCAAAGAGACGCACAGGAGGAAATTCTTTTGTGGAATTAGCTTGAGATTAAGAGATGACTTGAGGTGTAGTCAAACAAGTCAAGCAAATATGATGCTGAACATTTTGCACTGGTAAAAATATTTAGATGCATTTTTTTGTTTATGAAAAGTTAGCATACTACAAGGGAGAGTACATCCAAAAATGAAATTTGTCAAAATTTACTTACCTTCATATATATATATATATATATATATATATATATATATATATACATACATACATACATACAATGCCCTCCATAAGTATTGGAACAGTAAAGACAAAATTGCTCTGTTGGCTGTGGAGTCAAGACATTTGCAAATATGATTAAAAGATGAATATGAGACAAAACTACAGAATGTCACATTTTATTATTAGCCGTTTCAACATATACATGTTTTACCAAATAAAAAGACCAGCACTTCATCTCAACAGAATTCATCCCACTCATTGATGTGAGCATAAGTATTGGGACAGTTGAACATAAGGCAGATATAAAAGATTAAAAGCTATTATTTAGTTGCAGATCCCTTGCGCACAATCACAGCAGTGAGTCTGTGACCCAGACATCACCAGACTCGGTCTCATCCTTTGAAATAATTTCCTTCTTCTCCAAGCCTTTAATGCAGCCAATTCCAATTGTTGCTTGTTTTGGGGAGTTTCTGCCTTTACCTCCTCTTCAGCTGGTTAAATTCATGTTCAATCGGATTTAAATCTGGAGATCAATTTTGGGCAATCTAAGACTTTCCATTTCTTTGCCCTTATAAATTCCTTGACTGAACTGGCCGGGTGTTTTGAGTCATTTTCCTGATGCAATATGAAGCACTTCCCAATGAATCTGGTGGAATTTTCTTGAATATTGGTAGGCAAGATGGTTTTGTACCCTTCCAAATTAATTCTGCTACTGTCATCATACATTAAGTCATCAGTAAAGTTGAGAGGGCCTGTTCCAGAGACAGCCATGCATGCCCATACCATGACACCACCTCCACCATGCTTTACAGATGAGGCTGTATGCTTGGGATCATTTGCAGTTCCCTTTTTTTCTCCACATTTTTGCTTTCCCATAACTTAGATAAAGGTTCATCTTTGTCTCATCGGTCCATAAACACAGTTCCTTTCTATTTTTGGTGCTGGTCAGAGGTTTGCATCTTGCTGTGTAGCATCTGTAATTCTGTGTCAAAGTCTCCTGAGGACAGTAGATTGTCAGAGCATCACCCTAGCTTTCTGGAAGTTGTTGGTGATTTTACAGACATATCTTTTAGGTCTATTTCAAGAAGCATGATTGGTCTGTCATCAACTAACTGCTGTTTTCTCAGCCGATCAGGTAGTTGTTGGTTGTTGGTGTTCGCTGGTGAAATCAAACTCTTTGATTTCTCCATGCCCTTTTGTTTTTGCTATAGCTCTAATTGACTCTCTTTCTTTTACATCCAAATTGTTGTTTTTCTCTCAAAGCCGCCTCATCTTCATCCTGGTTTGTGTGTGTCATCATCGAATGCAAGATTCAGAATGCAGAAGTAATGGATATAACTGATACGACACATTCCCTGCTTTTAATATCTGAAGAATTAATGCAACAGGACACAGCTGATCTCTTCGAAAGCAATAATTGGCAACTGTTCCAATACTTATGCTCACATCAGATAGGGGGATGAAACTCTAAAAGTGCTGAACTTCTTAGCTGGTAAAACATCTATGTGTTGAATCACCCAATAATAAAATGACATTCTGTAGTTTTGTCTCATATTCATCTTTTAATCATATTTGTAAATGTCTTGACTCCACAGCCAACAGAGCAATTTTGTCTTTACTGTTCCAATACTTTTGGAGGGCACTGTATATATATATATATATATATATATATATATACAATTTTTTTTTTTCCATTTCTGTGGAATGCAAAATAAGGTATTTAAAAAATGTGTTGTAAAAATTATTTAATTATTATTATTATTATTATTATTATTATTATTATTATTATTATTATTATTATTTTACAGAAAACAGTAAAAACCTGTTAGCTGTAAGTTACCTTAGTATATCTGTGAAAGTCTTTAAATAGTTTAACATTGCATTATATGTTACTGTACTGAAGAATTCTGTAAAATGCAAGTAAAAATAGCTATATAATTTATGGCCAAAAAAGATCTAGAAAAATCTATTTTATGGCAATAATTTGATCTCTTCTAATTTGACCTCTACATATAACATGTTTTGTGTTACATTAAATTGCTTTTTATGCTATTTAGTTTATTTTTATTATTATTTTAGTGTTATGTTGGCATTTTGTCTTTGTGTGTACCATCTGTCTATGAGTACTGGCCATGTTTACCATTTATAATATACTCTGATTCATAATAGCTTTCTCTTTTATCCCCTATGCATATTATTTCTATTTATATTATACATATTATTATGGTGGTTATCAGTATATCTAAGGTAAAAAGTATATATTAAAATTATATTATTACTAAATTATTAGGTAAAAATTATATTACTAATGAAATATTCAGTTATTGGTAGTAAAACAAATTCTGAATTTCTGGCAATCACAGCTGTCTTTTTCTTTTTTACTCTAAATTTAGCAAGCTATTATTATTCCTAGTTGAAAGTCAGTGTGCTCCAAAGTTGTTCTGAACACATTTGTGCTCCACAGAAGAGCAAACGTCATTCATTTGACATGACAGAAATGTAAATGAGTAAATAATTACAGAATTTCCATTTGTGTGTGAACTGTGAACTGTCCTTTTAAGTACAAATGAGAAACAAGTAAAGTATTGAAGTCTGCTACAAGCACGATACAAAATGAAACCAAAGACCTGGAAAAAGAACAGCCAGACGTCCTTGACTCATAGTTCACTCCTCTCTGCTGTCATTGTGCCCTCTGCTGTTTTCATTAGGATTTTATGGAAAATTAGCTACCCTCTCTTCCAAATAATCTCAGATTTTGCCAGTGTGCAGCGTGATCTTTCACAAGAGACGACACCTGCTTCAGGCATGTGCTGCGATTGGGTAATCAATCAGGTTTATTGACAAAGGTAGATGAAAGAGTTAGTTCAGTGAAATTGAACATCTGAAAATGGTGAGCTAGAGGCATTGGGGGGAATGAGGGTCAGTAAATCAAATGCTTGAAAATAACCCCTTGCGGGCTCTCCTATGAGAGAGATTACCTACAAAGATCCGTTTCCGCCCACTGTCGCCTGTCACTCTTTCCGATAGATGTGGCTTTGACTGTCACATTAGCGGGTTTTCACAACTGCGCTGTCTGGCTTTGAGGACTGAAGATGCTTGGCAACAAACATCGGCTTAGTGGGAGAGGACATGATTTTCAGAGCAGCATTGTAGAGATCAGTAATCGACACAATGTTTCAACCAAATTTGTAGCCGTATCGCTGGTTAATGTCACTTGAGCCTTTAAACGGTCAGTTATTTTACCTCAGTGAGATTTTAACAGCCTCTAAGTATGCATTTTGACAATTTTCTTGGCATATATTTGCTTAAAAATCATCATGTGACACCTGTTCAGCAATAACCTTTGCAGTGTACTGTAGGTCTACCTTCACTTCCTCTTTCAGTTTTTCTCAGCGCCCCTCACCCCAGCTCCCTTTCGTCTCTTGTCGTCTGCTGTTGGGGTTGTGCGATGCCATCTGCCTCTTGTGAGAGCGAATTTAACTCCTGCAAATACAGTAAACAATCAATTAATCAGAAGCTCAGGACAATATGCACCTGCCAAAGTGTGCACACACACTCAAGCACACGCACACGCACGCTCCTCCTCATTTTCGCAGTCACTAACAGACCATCAGCCCTTCAGCAGCCAACTGGATCTCGGCACTCTCCCACATTTACATATGACTACATTTGTTTGATTTTGCAGCGAGGATGTTGCTGTAAACACGTCTGTTTCCCAGAATATCAGTTTTGCATTTAATTGACCATAAATTGAGTGTTCTGCAGTTGCATTAGCTATTTTACGTTAGACTCGTTCAGTTGAATAATTTTCTCTAATTAACCTGTACAAAAACAGGTTGTTTGATCAGCCATTTTACCGCAGGTGCTATGCTTGGTATTACAAGAACGTTATACAAAGTATTATAGGAAATGCGAAACAAAGAAAGAACGACGCATTCAGTCATTAGTTAGAAATAATTTAGATCTTGTTAGTAAACATGAAAACTAGATTTTTATATTTATGAAGTAAACTTGAATGGTGCTTGCCTGTGTGAAAGTCCCCTGCCACTATGTTAGGTATTGTGAGTGGTTGCCAGCGCATTCCTATGCAGTTGCTAAGGTGTTTTGACTGTTTCTAGGATGTCAAAAGTATACCCATGTTTCTATGATATTTTGGTGCCTACAAATATGGCTTTGGTGTCTTGTTAAGTGCCCTTTTTGCCTATTTTAGTAATTGTAAATCTTTCTATCATTACCTCTAGTTTTTCATGATTCTGCGATAGACGAACAATTTTTTATGTTTTTTTGTTTTTTATGCAGTCATGTATAATTCATCATTTAACCACAAAATAATCACAAAAGTGTGGGACATGCTTGATGTTAAAGAGAGTTAAGCACAATAAGCTCTAAGAAAGATTGTTCCTTTTTTACATACAATTTAATCAGTTTTTTAAAACTCTACATCTACAAAATGATGAAAAAAGAATGTGCATTGGGTGTTATTGTTTTGTGTTTATTTGATTTATGAAGATTTATGAATTTAATCATTCTGTCATCATTTAAAGTCAAATAATTTTGATTAATATAACAAATTTACCATTATTACATTTGCTGCATCCGTTGCATCCGCCATGTTTAAATTCTGTTTCTCACTTGCAATTACAACTTTTGATGTTCATGTGCGTTCAAAATTTTTGTAGTATTTTGTACCCGAATACTAAACCAATCTGAAAAACGTAAAACACTCATTTCATTTGTATCTTTGATCTGTTGTTTTTAATTGTTACCTCCACATAATCAGTCGTTTTGATTGCAAAAATCACAAGAAAAGCTCATTTTGTAATCTTGGTAGAACTGTTTTCTAATATTTTCTTATTTCTGGTTTAGAATTTTTGAAAAGCATACAAATAGTCACATCTTTCTCAGCAAATTCAAACATTCTGCAACTGTTATTACAGCATTGGACTATTTTCATATCAGCTGGCCTTGTCCACCTGCTCAGATAAGGTCAGTGATCCTTCGTAGTACATTAGACATACAGCTTTTGTTTCTCGGCATGTGTAGGAGGGAAGTTACCATGTTTCACCTTCCATGGTGTTACTGATACAGCTCACAGATAAATAGGAAGCTGAGCGTCCTTGTTCTTTGCACTCTCTAAACGTACCTACTGTATCTCTTTGCTCTATCAGAGGCGTTTCAGTGGCAGTTTGACTTTTGGTCATGACTTTCTGTTGCAGTTCCTCCATTTCTCTATGAATTCAAATTGTCCAGTTTTAAACTAGATGAATAAGCATAATTCACTTTTCTGATAGTTCATGAATTTCACATGAATCTCCATAATCTCATAGTGCCTCCTATGTCTGTTCTGTTTCAGAAGATTAGCCTGCTAGTTTTACTGAAAACATACGCCCAGATATAACAACGTCATCACCACCATTGCTTTTCATCCCCCCTCCTGTCTAGAAGACTTGTCTCTTTGAATGCTGCTTCAATTCAGTCACGCAAATGCTAACTTATTACTCTCATTGTGTCTTTCATCGAATTTTCACTTGAGGTTACAGACGGGGTATTTGTTGAAGCGCATGGAATATAAAAGGACAGAACTAGTCCATATCTTCAAATCCACATAAAGAGGATTTTATAAGTGTTTAATGTTTGTCATAATTCAACTATGAGATCTTCTAGCAAATTTGTTGTTTTTTTCTTGGCTCACTGTTACACTCATAGTTGAGCTAATTGAATCAATCACAATTGAGCTTGCCAGATTACAGAACTGACTGCTGAATGATAACAAATTATCCAGCATAAACTGTGTCCCATGTTTCCAATATTCTGTATGTTTGCTGCAGTGTAATCTAATTAGAATGCTTTATATATTATTCATTATTAATGTGCTTCTCAAAGTTGCTGGAAAGATTTCAGTAGTGGTTGAGATTAGAGATTTCTGATTAAACCATGATAAATCTGACAGTTCTGGTTCTATTTCTTCTTAACAATTATAGATTCATTAAAAATTACATTATCAGTGAAAAGATATTTGAAGAGAAAAATAAATTGCAAATGATGAGAAAAATCATAAATCTGTTTTAAAAATGTTTTTGAGTCACTAAATCAAATCAGCTCGTAAGTCTAATCCATTGGGGAATCATTGGACTAAACAGTTTTTGCTGTATGCTATGTAGAGAGAGGCAGTTAGTATGTAGCAAATTAGCCCAAAAGGGAGATATGCATTGGCATTCAACAGAATCAGTCTTTTCCTTATACTTTTAGAGGGAAATTTTACGTTCTTTTGTCTACTAACAGGGTATTTTTCGTATGAAATGTGATTGGGTGATAAGGGAAAGACTTTCAAGATTCTTGTAATTCTAAGATGTTAACAAGTTAGCAAAATATAATGTAAATTAACATTTGGGAAATTAAAACTGCAACTCATAGAAGCCAAACTATACATGGGATCTTGATTAAGTGAGCAATTCTAAAACATTAATTCAAAAGAGTATGGATTAATTTAAGCACAATACTAGATGGGCAAATTGGATACATGTTTGTACATTTCTTAAGTGGATATATACAGTGACAGGTATTATAAATTAAAATATAACAAATAATTATGTCTCTGATTTGTCTCAGACTCTTTTTTTTTTTTTTTTTTTTTATGGAACCAGGTCTGACTAAGAAGAGGTTCTCAGTTCCCTTATTTGTAATTGTCTCACAGACTTTCTATTTGTGTGGACGGTGTCTACCTCTTTTTTTTCTGTTCTTACAGAGTGTTAGCTTTGTCGTTCAAGCATCAGTGAACAAAATCAGTCTTAGCGTTATTATTATCAGGTCATTGATTTTAAAGATGCTCTTTCCCTTACACTTGGTAGGGTAAATAGAACAACTTCAACAACAATCTCGGCAGGCACATCACTATGCTTGCAGTTCAGGACCTGTTTACAAATAAATGTACATTGCAGTTGTTTAGGTTTTGCTGTATCAGCAGCTGTGGTTTCACACCCAATTGCAGCTATGTGCTGAGTATGAAAACACAACTGTTAACCTGACCATGACCATAAATCCAGTGCAAGATAGACAATCCTACTTAATGTTTTTGTCATGAGCTACTAAAAATAGCTCCATGTGGCCAGACGCTTGCACCCAAACCAGACCACACTCTACTATCACTGTCTAACTGTCTGCACACACTAAGCTTAGCTAATCCAGGGGTCTGCAATGACCTTTCACCATCTGTTATGGTGCTCTGCTACCCCAGTTCAAGAATTGAGTGTGTTTTTTTTGTCTTTTCCATCTGCTGGTAAACAAAGTGGTCATTTCATGGTCTTTCAGCATGAGCAACCTGATAAAAACAGGATGTTTTAAGAGGATAATATCCTTAAATGTAATTCAGGTCTTGTGAGAGTCCGTTTGACTGAGGCTCCGTCCCTCTGCGGGATGCTGGTGCGTCTCTATAATTGCCTGTTTTTAGAGGGCACAGTAGTTCTTAACACATCCACCGTTCTTAATGCCTCCTCCTTCCAATGAGTAAAGATAAGACAAGCTGATGGATCCTGCGAGGATTGGAGCCGGCTGATCTGAGATGGCAGCGCACTTCATTACGGCCCCGCGCCCCAGTCCGGCTCCTCCGTGCCAGCTCACGCTCAGCCTGCCATCTCCTGCAGATGTTTTGAACTCAAATGCCAGACAAGTCAGCAATCAAGAGTTTCAGCTCTCATCACTTTCAGAAATGCGAAAGGCCTGCCAGTCGGGTCTCAGCCCAAGAATGAAGCGCAGGGCCTGGACTTTGTGTTAATCCTTCACATAATGAAGGATTTAACACGAAACATTGGGATTTATGCATGAATGATGTCTGGAAACGTACGTTTGCGTTTGCAAATGTTGGGTTGACATTTAGTTCAGTGGGTCTGGCTTATGGATTAAAAGTATGGGTTTTGTGACCCAAAAGTTGAAGGTTTAAACAGCAGTCTTGCTCCTGGAGGGCCACTATCCTGCAAAGTTTAGCTCCAGTCCTAATTAAACACACCTGAGCCATCTAATCGAGGGCTGCGTGTAAATGCTTACACCGTGTCTACACTGGAAGCGACAAATCGACCGTTGCAAATCATTTGTACTTTGTGTTAGTACGTCATAAATAGAATGATGCATGCGGGTATTTGTCGCGCCACGCAGCGCCGATAGCATCACTGATTATAGTGGGTTATATTGTCTTCTGTCACGTCGCATCGTGGCGCTTGCGTCCGGTGTAGACACCATGTTAGGCAGCTGACTTGTTGTATCACTGCCTTGTCAAGCAATTACTTTGCAGGCACTAGGGCTACGACAATAAATTTTCGATTCTGCTTCGATTATGCAATTTTCGAAAAAGCATCATGATTCTCTCTCTGTTTACATTAATCTGGCATTATAAAAGCATTCTGAGCCGAGGAGCAAGTACATTTAACCACTGGCCAAACGCACAAGCGCTCATTAGGGCTCTTCTTCAGGAACATTTGAGTGTGCAGTTAAAAACTAGCCTAGAACACCATATGCTGTTAAAAACTAAGCCTAGAATCAATTCCAGAGAGAATCACAATGCATTCCGAAAATCTCAAAATCGATCCACGAATCGAGATGCATCGATTTATCATCGCAGCCCTAGCTGGCACCTCATAAAACTGATTCGGACAGACTGCTGAGGTAGTGTACCGATTTAATGATCAAAAAAATAAATAAATATAGAGCTTGGGTTATAACTAAGCAAATATTTAATTACTATTAGAGATGTCTTGAGCCGATCTCAAGGATCAGGATTGAGGGCTGATCAAGCATTTTTTTTAAACTGATTGGTATCGGCTCTCCTAAGACCGATCCCTACTTTAAGTCAGCTGTCATGCCGGTGCAGTAGGTGGCGGTATGCACCTTGTAGTAGACTTGCCAACAGCTATTAAAAGGAAAAATGCTCAAATGTGCATGTTGCGCAGTTAAAGCCAAAAGAAGAAATGTGCATTCGTGGTGCACAAGAACCAGTGAGGGCTGTTCTAGCACCTCACAGACGTTTCAGCTTCCGTGGTCAGTGTATTTAATGTGCACTTTTGTAACGATCACTCATTCATTTATCATTTACTTTATCTGCCGTCAGACTACATGAGTCGTCGTTGTTATAATACGTTGCTATGTGTTGTGTCTTGCTTCGGTTCTTACTGATAGACTGGCATTTTGACACTGTGATTGTGCACCAATCAATAGGAATGTAGGAGTACCAGTATCGGATTGGGACTCGCTATCGGCAGATACTCAATATTCAATTACTCAGATCAGATCGGGGGCACAATAAACCTGATTGGGACATCCCTAATTTCTACAATACTAATTGCTCGCTAGAAATGACATCAAAAATGGAAAAAATGGTCAAAAACTTACATTTACACACAAACTGAGTGGCAACAGCAACTTTCAGACACCATTTTTTATTTATACAGTGCCTTCCACTAATATTGGCACCCTTGGTAAATCTGAGCAAAGGTGGCTGTGAAAATAAATCTGCATTGTTTATCCTTTTGATCTTTCATTCAAAAAATTCACAAAATTCTAACCTATCGTTGAAGTAAAACAATTGAAAGTGGGGAAAAAATCTCATGATAAAATAAATGTTTTTTCTCCAATGCATGTTGCCACAATTATTGGCACCCCTGGAAATTCTAATGAGTCAAATATCTCTGAATTATATTCCCATTCATATTTACATTTTTTTAGCATACCAGGGAGTCTAGGAGCATGAAATTGTCCAGCTATGACATCCTGTTCCAAAGTTTATAAATATAAAGGAAACTTAAGAAGATAAATTCCCTTAATCATCCATTACAGGAGTAAAACCAAACAATAAAGTTCTGATGTACTGAAGACCAAGATTGTTGAGCTTCACAAAATAGAAAGTTGCTGTAAGACAAAAGCTTAAGTACTGAAAATCCACTTTTCCACAATCAGGGCAATAATTAAGAGGTTCCAATCAACTAAAGATGTTACAAATCTGCCTGGAAGAGGATGTGTGCCTATATTATCCTAATGCACGGTGAGGAGGAGAGTTTGAGTGAACTCCAAGAATCACAGCTGGAGAATTGCAGAGATTAGTTGAGTCTTGGGGTCAGAAAGCCTAAAAAAATATATCAAACAGCCCCTACATCACCACATGTTGTTCAGGAGGGTTTCAAAAAAAATTCTCCTCGCTCATCCAAAAACAAACTCCAGTATATTCAGTTGTCAGACACAAATGGAACTTCAAATGACACTGGCTTCTATGGTCAGATAAAACAACAACAAAAAAAAGCTTTTTGGCAGCAAACCCAGTAACCCACCTGATGGGTTTAGTACAAACAGGGATAAAAAGTACCCCATGCCATAAATATACTGCTGGGTCTTTAATGTTGTGGGCCTGTTTTTCTGCCGGAGGTCCTGGACGTCTTGTTCAGATGCATGGCATCATGGATTCTATCAAATACTAACAGATAAAAAATCTAAACCTGACTGCCTCTTTTAGAAATCTTATAATGGGCTGTGGTTGGATCTTCCATCAGGACAATAATCCAAAACAAACATCAAACTCAAAACAAAAATGGGTCACTGAGCACAAAATGAAGCTTCTGCCATGGCCATCCCAGTTTCCTGACCTGAACCCTATAGAAAATGAGTGGGGTGAACTGAAGAGAAGAAGCACCAACATGTGAATCTGAAGGATCTGGAAATATTCTGTATGAAGGTATGGTCTCTGATCTCTTATCAGGTGTTCTCCAAACTCTTCAAGCAATATAGGAGAAAACTCAGAGCTGTTATCTTCACGTTGCAATGACTAGGTGCCAATAATTGTGGCCAACAGAATTGGAGAAAAACATTTATTTTATCATGAGATTTTCTCCCCACTTTCAATTGTTTTACTTTAATGATAGGCAGTTGTGAATTTTTTGAATGAAAGATCAAAAGGATAAATAATGCAGATTTATTTTCACAGCCACCTTTGCTCATATTTACCAAGGGTGCCAATATTAGTGGAGGGCACTGTAGCTCAACTGTCAAGGAATTGAATGCGCAGGATAGAGAGAAATCATAGGCAGTGAAGGATACATCTACTACTGCCTACAAAAATCAATCAGATGAAGGTATGACAGACAGGATGTGACCTGATCATTGAATTCCGGCATGCCCTCCTACATACATATGATGCTTGTGGAGGCAGCATTATTTAGCTTTCAGATCCAGCCAAGGTCTTCTCTATCTAAAATTGCCCCTATACCTTCCATTGTTCTGCTAATTAAGTCCACTGAATGAGTGAACGAGTGAGCAGATTTGTACACTCTTCATATCTCTGGCGAGATACGGGAATTCATTTGCCGTACCACTCAAAGTGCATGAGTATTTCTAGCCTAGCAGGTAGCCATTGAGTGTGCATCAGTTATACACCTATTTGTTAAGGTCACATGTATCCAGTCCTGATCCTGGAGGGCTGACATCCTGGAGACTTTAGCTGCCTCAACTCACCTGCCTGAAATTTTATATATGTCCTGAAGACCTTGGTTAGCTGTTTCAGGTTTGTTTAATTAAGGTTAGCTAAACTCTGCAGGATTGGACACCCCTGTTTGAGATGCATTATGGAATTGAATGAGTGCACTCGATGATGTCCAGTGTGGTTTCAGGCACCAATGCAAATGGCTATGAATGGGAATAAGCGGCGACTTCGAACATAGCCATAGAAACTTCCGTGCAAATGTGGTGGGGCAGGTTGGAGCTAAACTCCAATCCTAAAGATTTAGGTTAGATTTTTCAGGCATGCTTGATTTGACATGGAGCTAAGGACAGTGGCCTTCCAAGACCAGAGTTGCCCATCCCTGATGTAGAATAATATATTTTTTGGTTCTTATATATATATGTCTCAGAGGACATGCACATGTTTTTACATGTGTTTGGGTTTCTAACAAACTCTTCCAGGAATTTAGTGTCTTTCAGGGTCTTATGTACGCTTACAGACAGGTTATCATTATCTAGAAGCTAAATTATGATTTTTAGCCAGTAGTTCAGATGTGGTCGTTGGATGTCAGAGTGATTGTTGAGTAATGAAGCCTTTCACTCCTTGAAAGTGGCCAGTTCTTCTTGAGTGAACGAGTTAGAATCAGGTTGCCATTGAATGTTTCTTTCTGTGTAGCACTCAGGGCTTAAAGTAGTCTCTTGTGCCTAAATTTGTACTGCTAACAGAAAAGAAGCAGCTTTGGATAATAAGAGCATGCAAAATAACATTACTGCAAGGCGAGCAAGGAGTTTTACAGTGGTTTGCATTTTCAAAATGGAATTAGAGGGGGGAGACGTGAGCGAGAGAGAAAGAAGGGGATGACTGCAGGCTTTTGTACTGAGCTGATAATATTGGGTTCAGTTCTCTTGCATTGTCTCCCCTGTTCTGCATGGATCTGAGAGACAGGCCCGGCTCACTGGCTGTTTGAAAGAAACCTCGTTCTTTCTTCTCTTTTCTTTTTCTAATGAAGCTCTGGGTTGCCTGTGCTTCTACAGCAGAAGGAAGGTAGCAGCAGGAGAAAGATTGAACACTCGTTTGTTTGTTTCTGTCTCATCACAGCAGTGGCCCCAGGGATCATGCTTGACGTGAAGCCACCCCATAAATGAAAGTTGTCGTCTTCGTGTGGGCAGTGCTCTGAGTTTTCAGACCCCAGGCCACATTGTGAGGGAATGGAGGGGGTGGCATTTGGCTGTGTTATCTGCATGTGTGATTTTGTGTTTGGGGGTCTTAAGCCACAAAATCAGGACTATTCCACTGGCACAACAAACTGATATTATATGAAACCAAAGCAGATTAACAAAACAAAGAAGAAGGAAAAAAAACGTCCATCATGGCAACTATTGGAAAAAGGCCTTACTATGTCCTTCCCACTCATATTCTTATTTCATATTAATTATATCTGCATTCAGTTGTATAGGCTGAGGTTTGGGAAAAAACTCATTCTGTTTAAATTGTTTACAAGTACTTGTCTTTCTTTCTTTCTTTCTTTCTTTCTTTCTTTGGGACAAGACTATAATTGTCATTGTATTAATAATGTAATTAAAGAAAATTATTAATAAAATGACTATTCTTCTTCTTCTTATTATTATTATTATTACCAAGTACCAAGAAAAAAATTCATGAAATACCTAACTGTGAGAGATGAAATGGAATTCAGTTATGAAATCATTTCTTGCTCTGTTGTGGCAATTTTTGGACTTTTAGGGCTATGTTTTGAAATCCATCCTGTCATCTGATTGACAAGCTCTTATTTCTTACAACGGTCATAATATATTCCAAAGGTTCATCAAGCACGACTGATTGCCAGGTTGGCACAGCGTTTGAATAATGCAAGACAGGAACATATTTTTTTTTTATATTAGAAGGAAAGATATTTGAGCTCTTTCTCAAAGCTCTTGCGGTGCAGGAAATTACATTGGTATATATCCTTCTCCCTTTGCTTCAAATATCAAGCCTTTTAATTAACAACATGTCAAGTGCTGGAAGAATAAAAATGTTGTCCAGAAAAGAAAATGATGACAAATTAATAAAAAAGCATGAAGTGAAAATGCTGTTAACCATGGCTTTACAAGGACCTAAAGGAGGGTGAATTTTTGCTCTGAGCTTATTAATACGACCCTCAATTAATCCAGGCTAGGTTTATGAATTTCTGCTTGCTATTCAAAAATGTACCTCTTCAAAAATGGCAGACTTGCTATGTTTCTTTTGTAACTGAAATCACCCTCCCTTTCGCTTTCAGACGCTCAGATCAGTGGCTAAGCCTTTGAGATGCTGAGAGCGAGAGAAAAACAGACACGAGGAGAAATCGAGTAGAGATAGAGGAAATTGTTTGCCGCTGTTCAGATAGATGGATTATAAGGGTCACATTATAGCTATCTGTGTCCACCGGTAAAGAGCGACCAGCTTCCTTTCCATTAGTGCCGGAAATATACTCAATGAGAAATCAGCTGAGTGGATTTCTCTCCACCATGTGTCATCAGTCTCAGGCACTGTGGCTGTACCCTCGGCCACAGAAATACCAAACTGCTGAGCTCAAGTCTAATCTAATGAGGGTCAGGGATTGTGCATCTTCCACAGGTGAATGGAATTGTGAGGTACAGAGAGCATATTTATCTGACTCCCATCTCTGCTTCATGCAGCAGTCTGCAAGCCTGCAACTGCAGCAGACCATTTGAGATTTCGTCATGGAGGCTGGGAAGAAGGAATATGAGAGACGTAGGGTGTGTCCGAAACAGAAGGCAGCTGATTTCCTGCTCACTGAGCAGGTCCAAATGGAATCTGCAGACTGTTTTCTACATTTTCTAGACTGAATGATGGAGTAAAATGGTGGATTGGGTATAAATATGTTAAAGCTGGATCTGAACTAATTAGTTGCTAAATAAAACATACAAGGGCCAAGATATGTGTTAAATGATGTGTTGGCAGTTTGAATGTTGTGGAAATTTACTGAGCTTCCTGCGGGAGTGGGTTCCATGTGGGCCAGGCAGTGTTTTTGTATGAAGTTACCGCTTTTGAAATTGTTTCAGAGCATTTTCCAGTGCACTATATATGTAGAACAAATTCAGGTGAGCTTTAGAGTTAGAGTATTATAAGTCAATCACTGTATTGTGTATTTCTTGAAAGAAACTGAATCATAAATTGAAAAATCCCACATGCACTATCAGTTTTTATACACACAAAGACTGGTGCAAAAATACAGCAAAAACGGTAATATTATGAAAATGATAACTTTTTTAAAAAATATAATTCATTTATTCATATAGCCTAATGGCAAAGATAAGTTTTCAGCTGTTATTACCCCAGTCTTCAGTGTCACATGATCCTTCAGAAAACTTTCTAATATGCTGATTTAGTGCTCAAGAAACATTTCTTATTTTGTTGAAAACAGTTGTGTTGCTTAATATTTTTTGTGGAAACTGTAAAATGTGATGAATAGAAAGTTCAAATGAACAGCTTTTATTTGAAATAATAGAAGTTAGTTGTAATACTATAAATGTCTTTACTTTATCTTTTGATCAATTTAATGTGTCTTTACCGAAAAAAAAAAAGTCTTACTGACCCCAAATATTTTAAACAGTAGTGGATGTTATGAATAAACGACCCTGAATCATTCTCCTTTGATGCCAGATTTCATGCACTGGATTGTGGGTTATCATATACGCAGCTTTTCAAAATTGACCAGATGGACGCATCTCAGTTGACAGGATGTTATGCAATCATTCTATTTGGTCTTGCGTTGATGGCCTCTTACCTCCGGATACTATCTGACAAGAGACTGATAAAGAGAGAGAGATACAAGTGTGTCTTATTCCAAACAGCCCAGAAGAGCTTCAACATACTCCTCATGTAATTATCCGAGTCAGATGTTGAATACATTTTCGCAACAGATGGTTTTCTGTCTTAACCGCATACCTGCCTGTGCTTGCATTTTTCTTGTTGATCCAAATAGATATAACTGACTCCCATCTGAGGTAAAACGTCCTGTTTACCTCAGACTTCATGGCTGATGTTCATATAGCCACTAATGAGCAGTTATCAATCAATACATCATTCAATAAATAATAAACAATTTCCTCTGCCATCTCGGGAGCGTTCCACCGCTCTGCTGAGATGCTAATGGGTTTTTCCGTCACTCAAGAAGACCTGCAAGGTTAAAACATGCTGCTCAACATTCTCTGTTCTTCAAATAAACATGTGCTGCTTGAATTAAGAGCATGGAATCTGAGATTGGGTCTGTCTGCGTACAAATCATGGGTTGCTTTTAATGTTTTATGTATTCCCATTAAGATAAATGTGTCTTATTCACCTCTGCAATCAATTTGAGAATTTCGCATAGATTTAAGGGGTTTAAATTGTTCTCTGTTGAGTTAAGAGTGCCTGCATCCTTAAATAATTGAAAATGTGAAATGAACCCGGTAGACATGAATAGATAAGAAGTGGCCGCATAAGTCTTTGGAATTATTGGATTTCTGTTTAGGTGTCTTCCTGTGTGTCTCATTCTTTCTCTTTATCTCGATTTGCTGTTTTGTCTTCGAGCAGTGATTTTTGTAAGCAGTATGTGTTGTCCATTGTTACTCATATGATCTTGAGGATACAGCAGAGAACAATCGATGCTCATGTTTCATGCAATATTGTGTCTGTCGGGATTTGTCCAGTGGGACTGTGAAGAACAAGTTTGGATCCATTGGCACTGTTTGGAATGGAATACTAGCTATACTAAATACTGAGCAGTTTATGCTTATTACTGCCAGGTGTTTAATAGTAAGTGAAACAGTAGGAAATATACAGGGATATTGTATTATACAATAACACAATACAGTGGATATTCAGGTTAATTGGGGAAGCTCATCTGTTCTACTTAACATTAAAATGACATTGAATACTGATAATTTAGAATTTTAATATTGGCCATTCATTAGTTGTCAGCTTTTTTTTTTAGTCAGTGCATCCCTAGTTCAGATGCAGCTGTAACTTTGTGCCCTAAATTCAGACTTCTTTTTATGAAAATGTCTTTAGCATTGTGTCTACACCGGACATGACAGTTGTCATGTTGTGCCGCAACAGCTACTGTCTGTCTACACTGGACTTGACAAAACGACCATTAAAAATCATTTTAACTTTGTGTCAGTACGTCATAATTTGAATGAGGCATCAGTTTACTGTCTGGGATTTTTCGCACCGCACCACATCCAGTGTAGACAGCATCACTGGTTATAAAAGGTTCTATTGTATTTTGTCGTGTCGCACGCGTCCAGTGTAAGGCAATTAAAAATAAAAAATAAAAATAACACGATCTCATGGCAGGTCATAACTGTTTTATATTTTGTTGTGTTTATTGCTAATTCGTATGAATTCGTACAATCTCATTCATACATTTTCTGTATGATCCACTTATGGCCGAAGTGGCAGTTATGTTTAGGGGTGAACCTTCATGCTTGCTTTTTTATCTAAAAATTATGTTTTTGTACTATTCACATCATACAAATTCATACAAAATTGCCACCTTGTAAAATAGTAATCCACTAAATCGGGTTGAACAAAGAATATATACATATGCAACATCAGCACAGTGATCTAGTCTTGAAAGTTTTTAAAGTTTTAGACATGGCAAGTGAAGAAGATTCTGATTCTCACTCTGACTCATTTGTCTTTGGTAATGTGTACTTGTTTTAATGACTCACTTTGTTATATTTCACTAGGTTGACTCATAAATGCTGTGCTCTCTGTGACAGAAAACAAACTGTCACTTGACCGTTTCAGTTCCAGCTTTTTCACTTTAAACTAAGTTTAACTTGTTTAAATCAAGATACAGCATTCAAGCTGCTTATTGTAATTGTGTATGTACCCTAAGCTTAGTAAATTCAACCTAAATTTGCATTTCATCAAAATGTCATCTTTTTTCAGTCAGTGTAAATAAATTCCCAAACTCATTTCCAGAGCTTTAAAGTCATTCACAGATTCCCTCCAGAAATCCTGACGCACATGAGGTGGTTTCCAGGCCAACGGAGGGCGAGCGTGTTGGCGTGTATTGTGATGCGCCCATGCGTGATTAAGCAGAGACCTTTGCTGCGTCTCCATGAACTCTCGATGAGCTTCTCGAACTCTAGGCCCCCGTTTACAGCTCACGTGGCCGTCGACTGTCATTTACCTGGCTCTTTGGCTTCAGCCCGAGGCCGCGCTGACGTGCGTGACCGACAGCTGAGTTTGCAGAAGAAGGGCTTAATTAAGAACCGTAACGTACATTTTGAATTCCATAGATTCATGGCTGGTGACCGGCACTCAGTGGGTGGAGATGCCATAGTTGAGGGTCTTACCATGGCACATGTTCAAATCAAGCCCCCTCTTTCAAAAGCTTTCCGCTTCAATAGAGTCGGTTGTCTTTGAAGAGAGATGTAGGGAGGGTGGAACAGAAAAGTATCCTGGTGATGATCTGGAATGTATTGTTGTTATGCACTCATGCAAATGGTTCATTACATTGGGGCTTATCAAATGGTGCAATATCACGCATTAACAATGTGATTTAACTGCTATCTGTAAAGTTAATCAGTTAAGACTTTCACAAGTACTAAATTTACACCCTCGCACAGGTGTGAGTCTGTGCACTTGCATGTGTGAAGATTTATGATGTGGTTTTGATTTGTAAAAACAAATTTTTGCTTTTACATGTTGTGAAATGACATTCCATAGGGTAGTCAAATATTTTAAGCATTTCTTATCAGTTTTCTACATCAGATCTTTTTGTCTTTCTGACTTGAAGTGGTCCAGTGGAGTTTCAAAGCTGACATTCTTTAAAGCAGGATCCAAAGCTCACTTAGGCGGCTCATTAGATCCCTTCTGCATGTTCATTTATGGGGCTGCTCCGTCTTTGAGAGCCGTAGCAGCATGTAAAGGCAGGCCAAGGTTATACGCAAAGAAAGAGAATGCAAAATTGACTGGAATCTGCAGTATAATCATTCTGAACATGAGACATGACAGGATATAACTTGATCTAATGCTTGATGTAACACATCATCAAAGTTCTGAAGAATGTGCCATCCATTACACACAAATTGTTATAAATTTCTAGGCTCAGTGAGTAAAAATGTCCTTATTTTAGAGATGTAGCTCAGTCAAAAAGTCAAATGTTACCCAAAATAAAATTATACTGTAAAAAGTATTTTATTTTATTTGAAACACAAATTAAGATATTTTTACTGAAAACTTATTGGTTTCTGTCTCTTCATTGAAAGTCCAGGTAAACAAAACTAAGTACTTTAGAGAAAAAAAATCACAAAGGCATCGTAAAATGAATCCATATGAATTGAGCAGTTTAATCCAAGTCTTGTGAAGAGATACAGTCACTTTATATTATGAAAAGATTTAATTTAGACTTTTATTCACATATAAACAAACATACATGGAGTGGATGACATGGTAAATATGTAAGCTTTGGGTGTGCAAACTGTGCATCAAAGTGTATTTTTATTTTGGGGCTTTTTGTGTTACAGTATAATTTCATTTTGGGGATTTTTCCCTTTTTGACTGAGCTACATCTCTAAAATAAAGACATTTTTACTCACTCAGCCTAGACGTTTATAAAGATTTTCTGTTCAGTGGGTCTAATGGATGGCACATTCTTCAGAAACACAATCACAAAACCAATGTTGCACAGATTAAATGTTCGTTTGCTGTTTAGAGTCCCGTTTGACACATTTCCTTACATTTTCCACTCAAAAAAATCCCCTTTTGCTTTAGGTAACACTGTTCCTCCCTCTGAATTTCTCATGTGTGTCAGTACCTGACATCAGTGTCACATGAAATCAGGGAAAGTCAAATCCACTTAAAAACGACACGGAACTGCTTTCTATCAATAAATCAGATGGTAAATGTGCCTGTGAGAGCCAGGAGAAAGGGAGTGGTTTATACGATGATGGGTAAATCCACATCACTCCCTGCTGCTTCTGCGGTAAAGCGCAGATTCATGTTGATAACAAGAGTAATTGGATTATATTCCTCTTTCACATCTCTGCCAACGGAACATCTTCCTGCTGATCGGAAGAGCCTACCGTCCCTGCTGCATGAGTCACCAATTCAAATGTTTCTGGATTTCTCTCTCTCTCCTGTTCTGTGTTCTGCTTCAAACGCTTTCTCCTTCACGCATGTTTGCACTTGTGCAGTATTTCACTCGTTCCCTGCTCTCTCGTTCTGTTCCAAAACTTAGTGAGCTCCATAGGCAGAATTGTCTCAACACAGTGGTTGTTCCTCAAGGTTTGGTGCCTTTTGAGATACAAAGTTTTTATCCTTTTATTGATTGATTTGTTTGTCATATACATTTTTTTGTCATATATTTTTTTTTAAAGGGACATTGGATGCAAAATTGACTTTTACGTGGTGTTTGCATATAAATGTCTCTTAGCAGTGTGTGGACACAACCACCCTACAGTGATAAAAATCCATTCACTACTTTTTTTTTTTAATTCCCCCCAAAACCTAAACAGTCTCAATCATCAAGCTGCTTTGATTTTCTGAGCAGTATGACGTCATACTGCTCAGGCCCCGCGCATGACCACTGACGGACTGTCCTGTATTAGCATATTATTTGTAAGGTGTTCGCCATTTTCTCTGCACTTGAGCAGCTTTAGCGACAACAATGTCTCATAAGCAATGCAGGTGTTTTGTTGTTGGATGTAAAAGTGAACATAAGACTCTTTATTTTCTCCTGACATCAGAGCCACTGAGGAGGCAGTGAATTAGTTTTGTTTCTGATGGTAATCGCCACTGAATACACAAAAAATGGAAGATAGGGGTGGGGTGAGCAGTAGCTCATTATCATTGAATGAGACATGCTCTGAAATGGCTTGCTGTGAACAGAGCTGTTTTTTTAAAAAGGGTGTTTTACGCAACCATTGAGGAATGTTAACCAAAGTATGTTGCAGACATTTCATGAAGACACTAAAGAATCATGAACTTTGGAAAGCAGCAAATTGCGAAACTTAATCACATGACATTTTCGCTCTTGCATTTGCAAGCATTTGAATGGAAGTCAGTGGACACCTTTCACATTTCCGGAAGTTGTCATAAGCCCGATTCGGACGGTAATTGTTCCTCATATGGACGTCTGTGAAAATAAATTTACATATCACCTCAGTGATAAAACTCATGGATTTGGATGGTGATTTATTCACAGTGGAGGAGCGAGTTCTGTGATCCTATGAACCGGGAACGCGCTGCTCACGTGGCCAGTCATATGATTGTCAGCTGTAAATAAATTTTATTTACAAATGTATTCTTATTATGTAAAATGTATTCTTATTATTCCAAGCATCTTTTATAATATATAATCCTATTTACTATTTATTTAAATGTCCTGTTTAAAAATAGGAAAATAGACGCGCTATAGTTGTATATAATTATACGCGATATAGTTATGTATTTATCTGTTTATAATACACATTTTAAAATTGTATTGCATATCTGCTGCTGCCATAATAAAGACCCATTTCGAATGTTTATGTGCTTTTCTTCTCTTTCTGCTCCCAGTCACTGTGGTGGAGCAGTTATGAAGTGTTGTTCTTTTAAATATTTCCAGCATTTCAGAAATAAATATCTGTGCAAATTACACCGAAGTACAACAGTTACCATACGGTCTTTGAGAGTGCTCAGAAAGGGTTTAAACGCTGAATTTTGAATCTATTTCTTCTCGTAGAGAGATGTGGATTTGGACGGCAATTAAATTACCACACAACCTTGGTGTTTGTCAAAAAACAGTAGCTAATTCGGCCGAGGATTTTTACGGGGGTGGTGAGAGATAAACACCGACATTCTAGATTCGGACTACAATTAAATCACAGACTACCCCCTGTAAATGGTGAAAATCACTTACGTCGAAATGAGAAACAATTACCGTCCGAATAGGGCTATAGTTAGGTAAACTTCTATAGTGGTTAACGGAACAAATGTAAATTTCTCTAATTTAATGCCAAGGTAATAGAACACAAAGTATAGTGTTATAAATATACATTTTTAAAACAACTGAAAATCTATTTTTAAAAATTGTTAGATTTATGATTAATGTAGACGAAGAAAAAGTGTAGCAAGTTACGAAAACTGTAGTAAGGCCGCATTAAAAGGCAGCTCGCTATGTAGGTAGCTCACTTGGTAGTCGGCTTGCTAGTTTTGAAAACAGAGCTTCTACATATCAGCTAATATTTGGTTAACCCTAATCTCTCTTCCCTCGTAATTCCATAATCTCCATCCACCCCCACCTCTAGCTACCATTTTTCTTCCTGTCCACCCTTTCTCCATCTTTCCCGGCTGGAGCCCCATTAACCTAATAAGACAGAAAGGAGAAGAAGATGATCTGGGTGTGACTGTGTCATCTCTCCCCCAGGACGAGAAGGTTAGCCCTAATCTGGACCAAATGAGCACCTTGCCTAGCCGCTGTGATCTTCATTGCCGTCTCGGCGGCTGAGGCATGAAGCAGGTTAGATTTAATCACCACCCCGCACCCATCGCCCTCATGTGAGTCACGTCTGGCTAAATTAAACCGAGCAAGGCGCTGAGCTAGCCACACTCTCCCTCGCTCGGCCCCACCGAGGCCCAGCGCTCAGCCAACGTATACGTGACCGCACTGCCAGACAGCTCTCGCCTCCCTCCTCATCTCGTTCTCGCTCCCTCTCCATAAGGTTTTTTCTCAGCCTCGCTGATACATTTCATAGAACCATTAATTGAATTTTTTTATTGCCACTCTTGTTACCCCAAAGCATGCTGTTCAGTTTTCAAGGTGTTGTGATGATTTATGTACAAAGGCCTTTTAAGGACACACGCACACACACATGAGGTAGAATAACTCATGCCAGGCGCTCTTGTAGCCCTGAGGGATGCCCAGCTTGATTGGCAGAAACATTGTCTGCTTTTTTTCCAACTGGCACATATTGGCATATGAGCTCCGTAGCTTGGTGGTAGAGGCGGGAAAGGTTTTGCTTTTTATTCACTTTGTGGTCCTTTCATTCACACACGGCACCTTTCATGCATTTGTCTGAACATCTTTGTGCTTGCACTCACCTTGGTCCATTAATACAAGTAGAAACTCTCCAAAAAGTGAAGAGGCCTGGATTGCTGTGTAATTTAAAAACGCTCATTTTCTGCAAAGCTGTGAGAGAGAATGTCATATCTTTCCCCCCTCCATATTAACGAGGCCACGTCTTTTCTTTTAATGGTACAATAGCTTTTTTTCTCTTCGCGAAGGGAGTCGAGGGCTCAGACAAACTTGTGCAACACTTGATTCTTGTGCTCTGTGATCGTGGCTGTTTGGTTTAAAGCTCACAGGCTTAATTTAGAGGCTCACAGGCACACTTAGAGTTTAATGTCAGCATTTTTCCTTTCAAAATGTTTAAATGAAAGGAGCAACAGTCCTTTTTGACAAGCATAAGATGTGATTTCGGAACCTGCTCTCCTCTGATACAAATTTTTCTCTGATTGTGTATCTCTTTCTTTGTCTCTCTCATGAATGCTGTTTAAACCCAAGGACAGACTTTGAAGAAGTCTTGTGGAAGCGAGCGGTAATTTATTAATGATTCTTTTCAACGGTCTCATTTATTGTTCCGGCTGCCGACTCCTGAAACTTCAGCAGAGCTGCGCTGGACTGTAAATAAACTGGACTAAGTGATTGAAAAGGTCAGTCTTGTTCTGTGTGCCTGGTATGAGCGGGTTGGTTCTTAATAGCGTCGGTCATATTTTTACTCTTGCATTATTACTCCTCTCAGTCTTTTTTCAAAAGGGATTAGCTTTCCATTCACTTATTTAAGCGTTCATCCTTTGCCCACACAATCAGAGGCTATGATTCTTGCAGTCTGGCCGTAACCTCACAAAATCTTATCATAACATGATTGTTCTTTTAATACGCAAATCATGTGAACTTCATCTCAACTTTTTTTTTCATAATTAACTAATATATCTTCCCTCCTCCATCCGTCTTGCTCAATCTTATTGTCTCTATCCCCGTCCCCGGTCTCATCAAGAGCGCTTCGACTTTATCAGACGGTAGATCGCTCTATAATCTCAAGGTGAAGAGCTAATACCATTTCTCCTGTGACCTTTAGCTTCCGTTCTCCAAGCAGACCAGACAGTGACAGCACCTCACCCCATCTTCAATTAATTCCCCGCTCTTCAGAATCAATCCACCGACTCTATCCGTTCAGTCTGAAAGCGGTGATAAAGACCAAATCCCTTTTACAAACTGGTGCTTTGACACTTCCTCTTTTTGGATAGGGACTTCCTGTCTACTTTCTTGCCACCCTGCCATAGAGAACCTTCTTTTGGATCCAGAATTAGACTCTATATATACACTACCGGTCAAAAGTTTAGAAGCTTTAAAAATTTTTAAAGGAGTCTCTTATGCTCACAAAGGCTTTATTTATTTGATAAAATAAAATAAAATAAAATAAAATATCCGCTTTCTATTTGAATACATTTTAAAAATGTAATTTATTGCTGCATACTAGAATGATTTCATGTGACATTAAAGACACTAATAGCTGCTGAAAATCTGCTTTGTCATCACAGGAATAAATTAATTTTTAAAGTAAATGTAGCCTTGATGACCATAAGAGACATACATACATACATACATACATACATACATAATTAAATAATCCAAAGTTTTGACTATTACTGCATACTTTTTGTGCTGCAAACAAGCTTAAAAGAGCTTTCTCTTTTGTTTTTGTTTTTATTTATTTATTTTTGCTGGTGCTGAAGTGGTGCTTAATTCTTTATATTGCCTTGTTTTCATGCACATATCTTTTATTGGCCTATTAGATGCTGTGGTTTAGTTTGTCTAGTAACAGAACTAAGGACAAAGTAATTTCATTAAAAGTTTATGGAGTGTTTTAATTCGCAGAGAGCAATATGTTCAAGTTGATATACAGCTCTCTGTGAAATCCACCATCTAAAAACAAAGTTGCACCCATCTCGAGGACATTATAAACCCGAGTATAATTACACCCACTCTGTGCGATTCACTAACAAAACTGAAATGTGTCTGTTCCCTGTCTGGAGTGGCTTGTATAAATTGAAACCAAGGTTAAAAACCACACAGACGGCAGAGCCATTGAGACAGGGAAAGAAAAGGCGACAAAAAAATATTTCATGAATTTCACAGCCTGTTTTACAAATACACACACACACAACCCACACACACAGCTCATTCATTACAGTCACCCATCTGCCATGGTTGGCAGCAAAAACACTGTGATCACACACACTGGGGCCCATTACGAAGTTCTCCGGAAGCTTCTCCATAATGTGTCACCTATGAAGGCAATGCAAAGCAGCTCAGGTTTAAATATGCATCACTGAGTTTTAAGACAGAGGGATGTGGACAGATATCGCTCTGGTTCGTTCCTGCTGCCATCTGTGATCATGATGGAGGTCTGGGCTTTGATGCACACTTCTCACGTGACGTTGCAAGTGACCCAACAGAGTGATTTGCATGAAGGTAAAAGTGTCAGTAGAAACTACAGGTGTTGTAAAAATTACATTATGGATCAATATGACACAGTTATGCATTTTAGACTACCTGATCTCATGACGAAAACGTACTCGTGGGAACTTTTACGCAAGATGCGAAATATGTACCAATAAGTACATACTGTACATATCACTGCAGTTTCCAACAGAAATTAACACTAGAGGTGGTATAACATCAAGCACTTGTAATCGTTTTCGTACACAGTTATGATTACCGCTCCATATGTTTCGCTTTCCGGACATAACAAGCTTGCTCGGTAGCTCAGCCGGCACGGAATTGGACTTAGGATGTGGAATCCTTGGGTACGAATCCTGTCAAAAACATTGACTCACAATGAAAGATGTGTGATTGAAAAACAAGCTAAAATGGCATGCTTGCGATTGCATTTTTATGTCACATTTGCTTTTGTTCATACTGTCAGGTAGGTTTGGGTGTAGTGTAGATTGTACGTTATTTTAAAACGTCATGGAGCATTATACTTATAGCGCCACTCAATGGATATTTCAAGTCAGAACTGCACTGACACCTACAAACCAACATCACAAAAAACGTACCATATGTAAGTTCATCTGTCCGGGGGAAAGAAACAAACACTCTTTTAGCACCACCCAGTGGACATTTCACATCGAATATGTCACAACATACATGGCGGTACGTATTTTGTGTCTTGCAAAAAAGTTCCCACAGGTACGTTTTCGTCATGAAATCAGGTTGATTTTAGACCTCCGGTTTGTCCTTTTAATTATAACATTACTGAATTATGCTTACTTTTCATTTGGATGAACCTGACAAGAACATTCAGCTGATTTTTATTTATTTTTAAATAGTTAGAGCAAGATGATTTTTCTTACTTTCTTTCTTATATCCCATAATTTGATGTACATCAGAGATTGTACTAAAACTGCAACCATTTCTGATCTTTGAAAATGTAATGAAGAGAAGGATATCCCGAGTTAACCTTGAATCAAAGAGAAACTTTTTCTGTTTATATCCCAAGTGGCACTCTGTTGTTGACTGTTCTTTTTTTAAGAGAGAATTTCTCTTCCTCTTGCTGTTTGAGTGTCTGCTGGCTTTTTTTCTGCCCCAGTTGTTCGAATGCAATG
Organism: Tor tambroides; assembly: GCA_021397915.2. Classification (NCBI taxonomy): domain Eukaryota; kingdom Metazoa; phylum Chordata; class Actinopteri; order Cypriniformes; family Cyprinidae; genus Tor; species Tor tambroides. The sequence goes on from JAFVLL020011073.1 coordinate 57,396, forward strand.
TTGAAGCCTCCGGGAGAGACAGTAACTCCTGTTCTGTTTGTGTGTGTCTGTCTGAAGCTCTGTATATTCCTCAAGAGCTGGACTCTTGTGCTGTGCTGAGGGATCTGATAACTGTCTGTCTGTTTGGGTCTGTCAGTATTTCCATGAATCATCACGGTTGACTGCTGATGATCGGAGCCAAAAACAGCCCTAAAACACAAGGATTCTGTTGTAATTCGGTTAGCTGCTACCTTTGACTGCTGATTATTTCTCAGGCCACATCTATCAAACATTGCAAATCAAAGAAATATTTATTTAGCTTAATTGAATTGAACTCTGTTATAACTCTTGGCAGCCTCACTAGAGGAGGAAGCCTGCAGAAATGGAGGGCAAAAGGCAACTTAGACTGATTAATAGGGATGGGACCAGCTGAAATGATATATCTGTATCTTGGTTACAGTATGATAATATTGTGATCGTTCTTTGTTAAATGTGTAGTTACTGAAAACTGCTGTATTGTGATCGTTTGCTCAATCGTTTCTCTTTCATTTGCACTCGAGCAATGTTTTACACAATTGTATTTTAGAGTTCAGATAGTGTGATGAAAAGTAATTAGAAAATCTGCTATCATAGTAGGCGGACCTTTATTTCTTTTGTCGACATGTCATAAATGCACAAATCTCTTACACTTTAGCATATCATGAAAAAGAGGAATTATTGTGGAAATAATCCACCTTAAAAGTGTAATATACTTAAGTGCAAACTGAATGTAATATTGCATATTAAAAATGTGGATTGAAATGATGTGGATTTTTTAAATATTATTTTAACATGTTCCTTGAGGTTTACTTATAATGTTAATAAAGTTTTTTGCACACACTAAATAAATAAAATATGTTGAAAAATTATTATTTTCAACCCTCATTCCGACCCTCTGTCTAAAACGACCTGTTTTAAGGGGTGTGTCCTTTAAGGCTTGTCACTGTTATGATTGGCTAACGTCATTGCATAGGAAACAGTATCAACTCCCCCTCACTATTGCATGTGAGTGTTCTGACAACATGATCAAAAATAAAACGGTAATTTCTAGACAAAGCATTATGAAGTCCTTTACTTACGGTTTGTGGTGCAGCTGCAGTCAGATCTAGTACCGCTTCATCTTTCAACAGATGTTTCTTTGTGAACTCTCCATGACACTGTGCCTCATTTATAAAACAAAATACTCTGAACAATCCTCTAACACAGTCCAGTATGCCATTAAAAATAAACTATCCGCTTATTTCTTACTCTAAGAAACTTCTGATATCTGTACAAAGACGTGAGCGAGCTGTTTAAACCAAACGCGTCACAGCAAGCGTTGTTTCACTCTATTTTGTCCTATTGACGACATACTCAAGCGTGGGGACTGTGTCAGAAACACTGAAGGTAGTGTTTATGCAAACGACTGCGCCTGGGTAACATCACCCTGGCACCTCGGATCCAAACGAGTCATTTTTTGAGGGTTATTACAAAAAGGCTTTTTTTATTTATGATGAGGACATTTTAAGTTATGAAACTTGCAGGATGTATTAAGCATACAAAGACCTCTGCTATGTCAAAAGATCAAGGGAAATTTGGTTTCTTATCTCATGACCCCTTTAAACATAATTCAGTGAAAAAGTATACTATTTTGGTAAATAGAGTTAGCTGAAATTTAGAGTGCGTTTTTGACCAACTTAAGTGGGACCAAAGTACATCTTTACATGGTATTTCATAATTAGTTCTGTTGGTCTTGTATATAAACTTGCATGTAATACATGTAATCATATTTGTAATCACACATTTGTAACAACGAGGTTGCAAAGTAGTACATTTAAAATATATTCATTTTTTAAACTTTTTTTTAATACACTAGACTTGAAGTACACATTTAATACAATTAAGCACACTTTGTTTTCACAAGGGAAACTGATGACAGTGGACAGATATTTTCACTCCAATTAAACCCAAAACCTTTGAAGATACTGTACTGTAAATCATTACCATAGTGACTTAAGGTAAGGCAAGAACACACAGTTCTGAACAAAGATTTTATGTAATGACTGTAATTAATTTTTATCGCAAAATTAAATGCAACATCTTCCAGAGTGTAAATTTAAATTGTTTTATTCAGCGTATTTCTGTAGCTCATATGATATGGTATATAATGAAGTTCTAGTTAATTTCATTCATTAAAATCTGTAATATTCTGTGTTCTGCTCTGGTGGTGTCTGTCTTTTTTTCCAAGTACACTGTACAAAGATATATGGGTCTATCACCAGGCAGGAACTATTGGAGGAGTTAGAGATAATGTTATCTGAACCTAATCAACAACACCTCCAGTCAGCCTTGCTCTGGCCTGCTGGCTTCCTGAGCGCCCTTTAAATTCTGTCAGGTCAGAGTGGGACATCTTGATTAACTCTTTTAGGAAGCATGTGTGTTCATCTAGTAGTGTAGTTGAGGATAGGACTCAAAGGGATAGTCATCTAGAAATGAAAATTCTGCCATCATTTACTCACCTTCATGTCAAGTGGAAACCAAAACAGTTTGGTTACCAACATTCTTTAAAATAATAGAACACAAAAAGAAAATATTTTGGTATAAAACAGTTTAGTTTCAAATTGACGTTCATTGTATTTTTGATCTGTACATCGGAAGCCAGCAGGAACCGAAATGTTTTGGTTTCCTCCACTCTTCAAAATATCTTCTTCTGTGTTCCATAGAAGAAAGTCAGTCATACAGGTTTGGAACGACATGAGGTTGAGTGAATAATGACAGAATTTTCATTTTTGGGTGAAATATCCTGTAAAGTTGGATAGATGTTTTGAAAAATGTTGGTAACTAAACACTTTCGGTTCCCATTGACTTACATTGTGTGTTTTTTTTTTGTTTTTTTTGTCCACATGGATGCCAATGAGAACAGAAACTGTTTTGTTACCGACATTCTTGAAAATATCTTCTTTTGTGTTCTGCTATTTTGAAGAATGTTGATAACCAAATTGTTGGTTTTCAAAATATCTTCTTAGTCATACAGGTCAGACATGAGGGTGAGTACATTTTATTTTTAGGTGAACTATCCTTTTGCGTTTAGAAAGCAATTTTTTTTTTTTTCTGTATTTAAGACAAAGTCCTCAGAAATGAGAAATGCCTGGCCAAAAAGTTCACAGCACTGGACTTAAGGTTCCCTAGTGTGGAGAATGTCACGACCACAGAGCAGCAGATGGTAGAGCTACACCCAAAGAGAAAGGCCAGTATAAAAGCATCTGGTAACTGCCTTTGTCCAGTCACACAATGGCTGCCATGGGAGAGTCATTACGGCTCGATAGATGGGCCGTCTCCAGTGTGTCTCCTCACATCTCTATTGTTCCCCTGCGGTTCAATCGCTCGAACTTTTATATAAAAGGTCAGATGATCTTCTCTCATGTCCATCTTTATTGCAAGCGAGACCTTGAAACATATCAGTCATTTATATTCCTTACTTCTGATTCTTTTTCAGAAATGTCGCCTGTCTAGCCTAAAAGTAAAGGCTGACATTTTGACTTTCGATTTGCCACACAATAGACTGAGGTGCTGCCAAGACGAAGTCGAGAAAAAAAAAATCACATAGTTAAAAGCTTTTTCAAAAAGTAACAACCATCAGAACTCGTTTAGTCACTCTAGCATTAAAGGAATCCATTATTTAAAGCTATTTATCACAGAAGGCCTTTATGTCTTTAAATGCTTTAAAGGTTTATATTCAATACATTCATTCATTGCTCAGAGGAGTTTATAATCTACTCTGAATGAAAAGATGTTGAAGGACAGAGATGGAGTGGAGAAAGCGGAGCTGTCTCTGTAGTTGGAGATGTTTTTGAGAGGGATGTAGAGTCAGATATGGGACACAGAAAGTGATTGTGGCAGGTGAGGAGAGGCCCTCTCAGCCCACATCACGACTCGAGAACCGCTGCCACATCCACTCTGCCCACCTGTCTTCTGCTGAGATGGGAGGAAAACCATGGTGACATTTCACAAACACGTGCACGCACACACGCGGCAGTGACAGAGTAAACATGACATCTTTTTGCTGCTTCAAATGCACAGATGCTTGTGACATTGCTTTAAAAAAAGAGCTGAAGATATTGTTGCTGAATGGAACAGAATGTAGTGTGCTTGATGCATTTTATTTTTTACTTCAAACTAGATTATTGAATCTATGTATGTGTGTGTGTGTTTATATATATATATATATATATATATATATATATATATATATATATAACTTTATATATAAACTTTCCAGTACTTCCTGTGGAATGCACTGATTTACCTTAAGTATTCTGCTAAGTCTTTAAAAGGGCTGCAAATAAGTGTGCTCCATTTTATTTATTTATTTATTTGAATTTTTTTCTTTTGCTGTTATTTATTTGTAGTCTTCCAGAAATGTACGGTTAGAATTTAATAATATGCTGCTTTGATCTCTGTGCCTTCATCATACTATTTGCATACTAAATTACAATTGGTCTAGTTTCTATAGTTTGTTTTTTGGGCTTTTTTTTTAATAAAAAAGAGCACCATGATTTAACTTCCAGTTTCCAGTTCTCATTTATGAGGGTGGCTGCTAGTTGCTGTTGTTATAGTGCCACTTTCATTACACTTTAGTTTTTTCAGCATTAGTTTTTTTTTAATTTATTTTAATTTCTTTACTTTTTTATTTAACATAGTTTAGGTTTTAGTGTTGGGCGATATGCTCAATTTTCATATCGTCCTATCACCAGACTGTGAGATCGCCGATACACGATATTATCGTGCTAATTTATTTATTTATTTATTTACTTCATTTCATTGCTGGAAACAACTCCAGTATAAGGCTAAAAACAGCCTAATGTTTTTAATGTGACTGAACTTGCATTTAACATGATAACAATTCAATAGAAACATTGTAAGTTACTAATGATAAGGCTTTCATTTCCTCAGTTATTCAAAAAGCAGGTACAGAAAACGAGCAAAGAACATTTACATTACCAAAGAACATCAGACTCAGTCTAGCGCGAGTTTATGCACGTTATAAAACACTCCCGTTATAATCAGTGAAGCTGTCTTGTATGATGAATAAATCTCCTATACTTACATTGCACATCCACCTGCACTTTGTTTATGATGAATGAATTCGCAAGTCAGAATTCTGTCAGCGCGCGCTGAACAACAAAACTCTGTTGTTTCAGCGATGACTCATCTGAATGCCTCTGATTAGCCCATTGCATTCATAAGCTCAACATAATCGTGTGTGATTGGTTTTAACGTGCAACACTGTAAAAACGCAGAAAAAGAAATATAATGGAACAAATAAGCCCTAATATCAATTAGATAGTATTACTAGCCTGATAATAAGAATAATAATAATAATCGTCTTGCTATTGTCAGTGGCATCAGCCACAGGCGATATATCTGACTATCGTCGATACACGATACTATCGTCTATCGGCACAACCCTATTAGGTTTGTGTGAACTGAACAAGAATGCACCATCGTTTTCCAATTAAAGCATGTTTATGAATTGTGTATGTAAAAAAAAAAAAAAAAACACTTCATAGTTTTTTTGTGTACTGGTATTCACTATGTAATGGGGACCAAATGTCTCCACAAATATAGTAACACCAGCAAATTTTGACCTTGGTTTGGACATTTTTTTTAGGTTCCCATGAGGAAACTGGCTTCTAAATCATACTGAATTAAGTGTTTTGAAAATCTAAAAATGCCGAAAGTTTTGTGTGAGGGGTAGGTTTAGGGTAAGGGGATAGAAAATACAGTTTGTACAGCTGAAAAACCATTATGCCTATGGAATGCCCTATTATGATAGGAATACCAGTGTGTGTGTTTGTGTGTGTTCTAAATGTGGTACTTTACTTTTAGTACTTATGCATCTCTGCCGATTAGGATTTAAAATAAGTGCCGTTTTGCTTAAATTTTCACAGCAGTAAAAATCATTTTGAAAATCGGATGGTTTGGTTTTTGTCACCTGCCAGACTCCAGACATGCTTTCCAGCAGCATAATAGAGAGGCAGACAGCACCATAGATCTGAAAACAGTGAAATCCTCAAGGTTAGCTAGCACAGTGAATATCACTAAACAGCTGCATTCTGATTTAATCGATACTTAAAAATTCATGCACAGAATGAGCCTTCCCTTCGTCTTTCTCCTTTTCACATGCTTTAATGGAGAAACGCACAAGATGTTTTGCAGGAAAGAGGCTTGTGTGTTCGTGAGCAGATGATGCACTTTAATTGCATGTCCCCATCAAACCTTTTAAAGGGTATGAGAGAAAATGCAACTCATTGAAGAGGATTTAAAGTTGAGCTCAGATGCGGCTGTGAGACTCCCTTGGTTTCAAATATGAATTCATCATTTGCACACACAAACACACACTGGCCTAAAGGAACCTAGCATACATTATATTACACAATCAGCTGTTTTTAATATAGGCAATGGGTCTGCTTTTATGAAGAAGAACAGGCATGCATGCTTGAATGTTCATTTATATAAGTAATATGGCTTAAAATATGGATTGTTGCAAGTCGAATGAAAGTGTTTGAGATATTTCAAAATGCAGATGTAGTGCCTTCCAGGAAAAGAGCCAAAAAAGCAGAGGTGTTTAAGGATTGGATCACAAAACTAAATGTGATGTGAAACCCTGTCATTAATGCAGCCAGTAGTGCTTTTTGAGAGACAGAGCTTTTATTTCAGACATAAAATGACTGATGTGTGCTTTTACTCTTTACAATTATGGAAGTGAATTAAATTAGTAATTTCCCCTCTCTTCAGATTTTTAAAAAATGTAAGACTGATTTGTCTGCCAGAAATTAGTCTCGCTGGACCTTTGACGAAACAGCACACCACAGTCTAGATTTTTCTTGCCACTTGGACAGAAATATCTGGTATTTAAACAAGTATTGGTAGCAATTAAGTAATACGTGCATATATATATATATATATATATATATATATATATTAATAAAACTTGGGGTATTTTTCAAATATTTTAAAATATTTTAAATAGGGATGCACGATATCATCGGACTGATATTGGAATCGGCCATTAATGGCTTTAAATGTAACTAGATAGTAAAGTTTGGATACAAACTTTAAGTTGGCTTGAAAAAGCCTAGCCAGAAAGTTTGTGAAAGTTTTAAAAGATTGAAGTTTGAAGGTTTTCAGTTTGAAGTAGTTTGAAATACGTAAAATAGTTTTAAAGATTACAGTTTGAATGTTTTAAAGGCAATACAGTCTATCAGAAGAACAGACACAGAAAAACAGATCGTTGGGGTACCTGGGGTGGCTTCTAGGGTGGTTGCTAGGGTGTTTCTAGGTTACCTGGGGTAGCTACAGGGTGCTGTCACGGTTGCCAGGCACTTGGGGTGGCTGCTAGGTGCTGCTAGGCGGTTGCTAACCAGGGTATTGCTAGGGGTGTTGTCATTGGCGCGTTGCTATAAGCCCAGGGTGGTTGCTAGGGTACTTGGGGTGGTTGCTAAGGTGTTGCTAAGGTACCCAGGGTATTATAGGGTGCTGTGGCGGTTGCTAAGGGTACCCGGTGGTTGCTAGGTATACTTTGGGGTATTGCTAAGGTGTTGCTATGTGGTTGTTAAGGTACCCAGGGTAGTTGCTTAAGGGTGTTGCTTAGATGGTTGCTAAGGTACCGGGTGGTTGCTAGGGTACTTTGGGGTGGTTGGGTTAAGGTGTTGGTTATGTAGCGCTGTTATGGCACTCAGGGTGGTTGCTGGTGTTACAGGATACCTTGAGTGGTTGCTAGGCGTTGTTAGTACGGTTAGCACCTGGGTGGTTGCTAGGTGGTCGTTGTGGCACTTGGGGTGGTTGCTAAAGCGTTGCTTAGGCTGCCGTTGGCTGGGATCCTGGTGGTTGCTGAAGGTGTTATATAGGGCCGTTGCTGGCACCGCAGGGTGGTTGGGCAGGGCAATTCAAAGGGCTATGATGTTGCTATGTGGTTGCTAAGGCACCCAGGGTATTGCTATGCGTTGCTAGGCTGGTTGCTAAGGCATCTTGGGTGGTTGCTAAGGTGTTGGTGTATGCGGTTGCTATGGCACTCAGGGTGGTTGCTGTGGGCGCTATAGGTGGTTGCTGCGCACTGGGTGGCTGTTGAAGGTTATTAGGGCACTTGGGGTGGTTGCTACGTGCTGTCGGTGCAGCTGGCGCGAAGTTATTCATGGTTATGGCGGGTGTTATTCGCTGTTGCTGGTGTTACAAGCGGGCTAGGGCACCTGGGTGCTTAACATGGCGGTTGCTGCGTAATATTAGGTGCCGCCAGTGGCTATGGTACCCAAGTAGGTTACATGTTACTAAGATGTTTGGGCAGATCATTAAAGAAAAGCTACGCATATTTTAAGATGATTAGCATGTTACTAGCATGATTAGAAGCAATATTATTCAGCAAAGACGATTGCAAGTTACTAAACATATTCTAACATGATTAAGATAAAGACAAGATGATTGCCAAGATGTTTCAAAGATGTTTCAACATGATTAAGAAGTCACTGAAGATAAGCCTATGAAAGATGATTAACAGTGTTACTAGTATGTTTTTAAGATGATTGAAGATGTTACTAGTATGTTCAAGATTATTACGAAGTTACTAGCATTATGTTTGCATGTTTCCAAAGATGATTAGAAGTTACTGAAGATTTTGTTAGTGATGATTGAAGTAGTTACGATGTTGCTAAAGATGATTAGCATGTTACTGAAGATGTTGCTAAAGATGATTAAGAAGTTACCATGCGATGTTAAAGATGTTTCATACGATTATCATGTTATTAAAGATGTTGCCGGTGACATTAGCGAAGTTACTAGCATTATGTTCGTAGATGTTTCAAGCATGATCAGCAAGTCATTAAAGATGTTTACAAGATGATTGGTTATTAGTTACCAAGATGTTGCTCGTGATGATTCTGAAGATGATTAAAGATTTACACATGATTAAAGAAGTTAATGATGTTGTTGCGTATGGATTAATAGTTACCAGCACAGATGTTTAAGATGTTTCAAGCGATGGACGAAGATGTTACTGTGATACGTGTTAGAATATTGTTAGGTTACTAGCATGATGTTAAGATGTTTCGCTACGATTAAAGAAGTTAATAGCATGTTGTTGATGATTAAGAAGTTACTGAAGATGTTGCTAAAGATGATTGAAGAAGCGACACATGTTGCTAGTATGATTCAAGAAGTGATCAAAGATGCTTAACTAGCATGATAAGAAGAGAAACAAGCATGATTAAGAAACACGCTATGATGTTGTTAACATGATTAACAAGTTATCAAGATGATGCTAAATATGTTTTAAGTATGATTGTAGATGATGATGTTGCTAACAGGATTGCCAAAGTTACTATGCTGATGTTAAAGATGTTTCCGGCGATGATTATCATGTTATTAAGATGCCACAAGATGATTTGAAGAAAAGTTATCAAGATGTTACAATATGACTCTAAATAAGACAAGATGTTACAAGATGATTAAGATAAAAAACAAGATATACGAAGATGTTTAAGCACGATTAAGAAGTTACTAGCATGTTATAAGATGATTAGAAAGTTACTGAAGATGTTTTGAAGCATGTTGATTAAGATGTTACTAAGATGTTGCCAAGATGATTAATGTAGTTATTTGGGATGGTTGCTAGTATGATTCTAAAGAAGATTAAAGACATTATGATGATTGGGTAAGTTACTAAAGATGTTGTTAAGATGATTAACAAGTTACGAAGATGATGCTATTGATGTTTTATATGGATGAAGATATTAGCTTAAATATGTTGGCAAGATGACGAAGACGCTACTACGATGGTGTTAAAGATGTTTCAAAGATGATGAAGATGTTATTAGCATGTTGCTAGCACAGATTAGTGTTTTCATAGATATATATATATTATATATATATATATATGTCTATATGTTTGAGCATGATTAGCATGTTAAGCAGATGCTTTAGATAGATTAGAAATAGTATTAGATAGAGAGAGAAGCATTAATGATGGGGTTAGAAACAGTACATAGAAGTGGAAGCTCCGACGGAGTCTAATGTCTTCAGTGTACAGATTTGAATTTTGACAGTTGAGCTGGCAAAGTCTTGGCTCATTTAAACATTCCACACAAGTCTAGTGATTTTTATTTTTAATCTTCATTTTTAAGAAAGCCGTAAGTCGGATCAGTCTAAAGAGATATAGCAACTGGAGTCAGAACAGTCTGAACAGCTGGGCTGAGTTTGGTGGTTCCAGCTTGAAAGCTCTAGGAGGAGTAGCTTTCAGAAATTTAGTCTAAGAAGAAGAATAATAAGAAGCTTAAGTAGAATATCAGTAAGTTGGCTTTTTCAAGCCAACTTAAATATCGGCATCGGCTAAGCCGACGTGTCTTGCCGATAAGAGGAATACCTTAACTCACATGTGCTCATGGTCTGCTAGCGATAAGATCACGTCAGCAGTGTGACTCAATCTTGAAGCAAAGTTTTGTCTGAATGATGATTAGTTTCACTGTTTTGGATCGCTGCATTTAAACTGAGAATGCACGTACAGAATGTGTATGATAGAGAAAACAGTAATAGCACGTGCAGCGGCAGCAGCGGCAGCCTCCCCCGGGTCCTAATGCCTGTTCAGTAAGGAGTTTTAATTCCGTAGGGGGCGCTGTTGGCCTACTTCTAATTAAATTAAAAGTAAAATAGCCTACACAAATAATATTTAGACTGTGTTTCTGATTAAATAAAGCAGTAACTGATGTCATAAAATAATGAGTATGTTTTGATTTAAAGGTCAGAAGCTATAGCTTACATGAAAAAAAAAAATCACAAACATGACACTTGTAAATTAAATAATTTTATATATACTGATTTATTCATTTATGTGTCATATGTTTTATTTTTTAAACAAATCATAAGCTCTAAAAGATTTTCAGAATTTTTACAACTCTTTTGCTTTAGACCATCTACAAATGTTAAATCTTAAAATAAAATGTTAGGGTTAACACTGCATCCTTCTAGGAAAAAAAAAATGCAGTGATTGATATAGTTTATTTATAGTTATTCTCAAAGCTTCAATGTACTGTCAAAAAACCTTCATTATTGTTTATTTAATTCTAACAAAAAAGTTATTGTTAAAACGAACCAAAATTACAAATATTTTGCTTATAATTTCTGCACAGGAGAGACTTGGTGTTGTTTCCAAACAAAAGGAAATATGTCGGTATCGGTATCGTCCAAAATGAGTTGAAAAATATCGGCATATCGGATATCGGCAAAAATCCAATATCGTGCATCCCTAATTTTAAACTAACATGACCATTTTTGGCAAATCAAGTAATTAGTTTTTACTCAAAGCCTAATCACCTTTTTGCCCTTAGTTGCGTAAATTCAGCCAATCAGATTATTGCTTTCCAGTTTTGTGCAGACTTTGAGTGAGACTATCCAAGAACCAGTTTGACACAGATCAAGTAGAGTAATTACTTCACAATGAGGCATAAAGTCACTTTTAAAGTCACAAAACCTTCACTCTTTCTGTTCCTCTCTGGTAGAATGAGCCAACTTCCACCCAAACTATTGAGACCATAGGAGCCGGGGGCTCAAGCACCCACAGGAAAAACTCAAGATATTCTCTATTCACTATCATATTGGCGAATCAGATCTTGCAAACTATCCAGTGCATATTTGTGTTTGCGCTCTGGAGAGTGTCAAAAGGTTTCTGTGTACGTTACGATTTTTGCATTGTTGAGCAATGTATTCAATCACAGACATATTTGTTGATTTCTTGAATGCAATTACCAATTTTTGTCCATTGCTGAGTTTTGCAAGCTCACAAATCCTCTCATTATAACAAAACTTAATGAGATTGCAATGAAATAAGATGAGGGACAGCTTTTTAGTGATTTGAAGGGAGTGTTCTTTGTGTGTTTTCTAATCTATATATAATCCATTCAGAATTTGTACTTTCATTTTTCAGCCACATACACGCTGCAAAGTTTCGGGAATGACATCCACATATTTATGTGGGATCCACACTCGAAAGAGCAATGGACGGGACAAAAATATACGTGAAAATTGAAGTGCACCGAGGCTAGAGCACACTCACAAATTTCTAAAGCACCCTCAGTATTTAATTCTGGAACCAGGCCTGGATAAATCTGTGATAGCAGTTTTCATTATCAGTAGCTCGCATGAGTTTTATGTGGTAGTAGGATACGCTTCAAAGTCGGAAAACAATAATGCACATGGGCTTCATTGAATACTCCTTGCATCTGTTGATTTCATGTTCTGTATGGATTATTCGGTTTTATTTAGTGCGAATCTCCGGTTTCAACAGCTCTATTGTGTAATAAACAATGTTATACGCGGCTGGCCAATGTTAACTTTATTTTAATCAAAACACAAAACATTATTTACCCCATCTGCATCTGCAATGCGTCCGTTACACATTTTCCCTGTGTGTTAACGTCGGTATTTATGACTGTCGAATGTCTGACTACTTGACTTTTGCAATCCGTGTGTTTCTTGGAGGCGGGGGAGGTGTTACGGAGGTTGGGCACCCACCGGCAGAAACATAAATTGGCGCCTATGGTTGAGACCATCACAAATTTCAAAAAGCAGCTGAAGACACACCTTTTCCACAAGCACTTAACCATCCCACACTCTCAAACCAATGCATTTACACACACACACACACACACACAAACACTCACATTGGTATTGTGTATTACAACTATTGTTGGCTCTTTGACAAATTGCTTTGTCTTCTTTCGTAAGTCGCTTTGGATAAAAACGTGTGCTAAATGCATAAATGTAAATGTATAATTTGTACATTTTATAAAAACTACTCTTCCTTGTATATTTATAACAGTTAACATCTGCGTGACAATGGTATACACATGAAGGAGGGTGTCAGAAATCAGCACATAAGGTGATAGGATCAAGTTGTACGCTGGCAACATGAAATGTGATCGTGTGAATCCCCACATGTGCAAGAAGCACCTTTAACTATGTAATTTAGTTCACCTTAATGACTTTGTAATGTTTTTAAACTTACAACACATTTAGTCACAAGGGGATCATATGCATAACCAATAAGTCGCTGTCTTCTGGCCTGTTCTGTTCCACATTAATGTGGCTTCACACATGAACACATGAATCCATCAATACAACTCCTCGTTCTAGAAATGACTATGGTCTGTCGCTGAGCACTGATGTTGATCTTTATCATCCTAAGATTATGTGTGTGTGTGTGTGTGTGTGTGTGTGTGTGTGTGTGTGTGTGTGCAATCCTACCCTCATGCTCATCCATTATTCAATGGGTTGTATTGACTACCTGCCACCTGTCTGAGGCGTCAGGCCCACCGTCACACACCTGACTTTGAATGTAAATGGAGTCAGGTGTTCTTGGACATTTGTTTCCTCTAAAGTTCAAGTTGACCTATTCGTATGTATGTCCATTTGGTTATTTCTGCATTGTACTTGCAATATGTGTGTGTTTGTGTGTATTCTTGTGAATTGCAATGAAGTGGGAGGTTGTTTAAATTCATCAAGGGTGTTTGGTCACTTTCTTTCCATTAATTTTTGTTTCCAAATGAAGAGTTTTTTCCAAATAGGCTTCATTCTTTTTCTAATATAAAAGCATATGCTTGTGGAATATTAATGTGGGTGTCAGATTAATTTACAGAATTCTTGCACTTAGCATATTTTTGTTAACAGCCCAAGCTGAATTTTTTTTCAGCCACGTTATCTATTCATAGGCCTTCAGATGGACTGATTTTGTGGTGAATGGTGCGCATATAGATGTACAATACAGAAAAGGTTGTTTTTGATCAAAGGTACGTCTTGGTGCATTTTACATCACTGTGTCAAAGAAGTACGCAATGTAGTGGTTTAATGAGTCTTTCCTGGTTAACATAGCTTTTGATCTGAATGTGATTGTAGTGAATTTAATCTTGGCAAGTGTGTGAGCTCTGTACAGCTAAACTGAGTTTACTGTTTCAGTCTGTGTGAATTAAAAGCTCATGCTGAACTGTTTTTGCCAAGCAGATTACTAGCATGTATCACTGCAACTGTTGCTCATGCTGGGGGTTAGGGGTTTTGAACAAAGCCACTCAAATCGTGTGACTTGTTGAGGAAAGGTGTACCATACCCAATCAGTATCTATAATATGAAACATAACTATTAAATATCGATTGTTATGCTTCATTCAAATCTCAGTGTTTCCATCCAGCTTTATTTTTTTTAAATCATACAATTCTCAATATTGCAAGAACAATTCATGAATTAAAAAAGCACATTTTGGACATTTAATTTGCATCCTAATGTTTCCATCCAACATGTTTGTTTTTAATCGAAAAGAAAAAAAAAACAGAAAAACAGTTTGGTAATCTAAGAATTCATTTGTTAAGGGCTAGTTTTACTAACAGCTTGTGTCAGCGCAAACTGTCTTTTGGCGCTAAAATAGTACTGTCAGGATTTACTAAAAGATGTGCAGTGATGAATTAGCACTGAAAAGGCATGGACACAGTTATTTTTGCGACTAACATTATTGAATATGCATTTGTAGGAGTTTCCCTTTCAGACGCAAAATTTATGGGAGGAGAGTATTCAAATGAATCACGCAACGAGATTTACTAACGTTTGCACTCATCAAGTTACTGGCATTTGCACCATTATTTAACGCCCCAAAAAAAGCATGTTTTGAACTGTTTTGCGATTGAAATGGCTGCAATGGTTGTTGCTAGGAGGAGACACGGCAGAGAACATAGTGTGCGTGGTAGAAGGGAGAGGATTTTTTTTTTCCACACATCTTATTTTATTTGGAATACCAGAAGAACACATTATCCAAACATATAGTTTGCCAAGCCATGTTATTTTTAATTTGCTTCAGGAAATAAAAGACAATTTGGACCTAAACGTGTTCTGTCATAGTTTAAGCATAATTTGTGTTCCTACCAAATAAAAAGTCAAAAATGAACATTTTGGGCATTTTATTAGCATCATAATTTTTCCAATCCAGCATTTTTCTAGCTGAAAAATCTGAATTTTTCGGTCATAGTTTCTCTCATAATGCGTAGCTAGTCTTCTTTCTGAATAAAAAAAAATTGTCTTTGAATGGAAATTTAATTTATTTGTATCTTAATGTTTCCAACCAGCATTTTTTAAATGCACTATTCCAAATTTTCATGAAAATAAGAAGATGGAAACCTAGACTTCGATCAATTAGTAACCACCTAGAACACCCTAGCAACCATATAACAGCATACTAAACAAAGATAATTGATAAAGCCAAGATAATGATGTCTGTCTTTGACATTTCATACTGCACAACATGACATCTTGGCACAGAGACGTGATTTTGTATGTTCAATCATATGATTCCTTCCCAGCGCGTGACGTTGTCCTCCAGGGTCTCAGCAGGTGGTCCCCAGCCTCTTTTAATATCAATTTAACAACATTTGATTACATCCATGCAACAGGATTGAGAACGCCACATGCTTGCCTCTGTCATGCTAGTCGAGCTTCATCAGCACACTGATATACCAGGATGTACAGGCAGTTTTTTGGTGGGTATGGGAAGAATTCCCTGCTGCTGAAGATTTAACTCTGACAGGCAAAGCCCGGAGCCAATCACAACATGCAAGGATGAAAGAACAGCACGTCTGACATCCTGCTTATTGTTTAGAGTTCTGGAGGGGTGTATAAATTCATCCTCATTCTGTTAAGATGATTGATTCATTGTTCTGTTTTTAGGCCAGAAACATACTTTTTTTATGAGTACGCAACAAATAACTCATGCGTTGTTGTTGTTGTTGTTGTTGTTGTTTTTTTTGTTTTGTTTTTTGTATATTAAACAAGTACACTCTGACCAATACAGTATTATTCCCAAACAAATGATTGTTTTGAACCATTTTATTGAGGTGAATCAAAAAAGCAATACACAGTGACCAGTGTAATCTGATTCCTGGTCAAATAACTCTTATGAACTGGTTCATTTTAGTGAATCAGAAACATACAGCAAAATCTGTTTCGTCAGACATGGTATATTAACATTTTAACTAGTAAAAACTGAAGTATTAAGAATTCATATCCTGAGAATGAATAAAATAATGACTTTATTGAACAATTTCTTCTCTTTGACACACGTTCACGAGAGTTTCACAACATGAAAATTTGCAGAACAATGGTAAATGTGGCCGTACCTTTATTGGTTGTGTAATAAGGATATTATATTTCTGGATACCTATTGAAATGACTGGATTCCGAACGTGAAAATTCCCAGAACAGCAGTAAATGTGACCTTACCTTTATTGTAATAAAGTTTTGTAATAAGTATATTATGGTAATAATATACTGTAATAAGGATATTTTATCTGCATTCCTAATGAAATTACTGGACTTTGAACTAAAAAAATTGACGAACAATGTTAAATGTGACCACACCTTCATTGCTTGTATATAATAAGGATATTATGTGTCTGAATTCCTATTGAAATGACTGGATTTCCAATTTGAAAATTCACAAAACAACTGTAAATGTGACCGCACCTTTATTGTTTGCATATTAAGGATATTCTCGAAGAAACAAGAAACTTTGTTTAGTCTTGTTTCCAAGAACACAGATGTTACAATGCAGCTTAATTTTCATAAACCCCACTATAGTTAATTTAAAATGTGTGACCGTGTATCGTGCTGAGCTTTTCGCTCGCTCGGCAGGACCACCGCTAGGCTATCCCCAGGTTGCCTGCCTAGGAGATTAGAGGACCTTATTCTCCATTTAGCCCTTTAACACCTGCTTTCTCTGGTGGTGAAACTTGCTGCCGACAGGACAGCTGGGCTGAGCACTTTATTGAAAAAATATGCCATATAAATTGTTTTGGGCACTGCAGCGGAGCAGAAGCCTTATAAAGACCTTTTCGATTCCCCAGCGTCTAGGCCAGTGGCATTTTAGGACAGAAAAGAATCAACAAAACAAACAAAGATGTGGTTTTCTGTCCTTTTCAGGTCTGAGTGAGGAAAGCTTTTCTTTTTTGACTAACAGTAAGACTTGAAAGCTTTCAGGGAGGGCGGTATGAATTAGTAAGCAAGGGAAAAGGAAATTTCGGGAACTACTATTTTTATCTTTGGTGTAAAACACATCAGACTGGGTCAGCTTCAGGCATCTGTCGGGCTCCAGCACAACTTTAGTGTGACGGATCTTCTCGACCTGCTCAGAGTCGTTTTTGCCAGTCTCTGTTTGTGCAATGCAGTTGAACTCACTCCACTGTGATTTGCTTGTCTTGCTGAGTGTGTTTACACATTTACCTCTCGCATGCTTTGAGATACGGAGACCCCGTTGTCTAAGTGGCTCTCGATATGAAGAGGTTTGTAGGTTCGCTGTAGGCTTAACCACCATCATCAAGCTGTAAATGCCTTCCTCGATTATATTTACTTCACACCTCTGTGTTAATGCTTCACACAAAGACTTTGTAACAGCGTTGATTGCTAGTTAGATTCCTTCGTTTCTATATAATTGCGTCTATTGTCAACGTTGTTGGGTTTCATAGCAGAAAGATGAAAAGAAATCCAGATGTCAGATGCTCGGAATGACATTAAGTGTTTTCATAGAAATTGCCTAAGTGTTATTGCATTGCAGATTTGTTCGACCTCAGTTGTTAGTGAGGGGAAGCTCATTTTGACACTAAAAAAACACACCATCTAATTTTATCATTATTGTGCGTCTTTCAGAACCATTGGCATGACAGCTAATCCAAGTTTACCTCATGAGATCATCAAGATTGTTGCATTCAGACTGAAAATGGCAGGGAATCAAGCATCATCTCGGCTTCAGTGTCTCACAGTATGTGGGCTTTGTGGAATAAATGACTGATGGGGACCCGTGTTTGCATTCATTCACACACTGTCAACACGTGATATACACATGAACACACAATCACAGGAAGTGTGCCTTCTTCATGCATAGGCCACCTGCTGTGGTGTTTGTAGTCCATGCTAGTCTCTATGGTTACGTTTATATTATGTGCTGTAAAGCTCAATTTCAATGTTTTAATCAGATTCGATCTGTTTGCTTTTGTCAACTCATTCATGTTTGTAAGTCACCGGTGTCAGTCTGAATGGACACATATTGTATGCAGACCTGTGGAAACATGCATTATTAATCACAGGTGCACCTCAGCAACAACAAAAATGGTGGTTATATAAACTATTATTACAGATATTTTACTTTCAGACCTAGAAAAACTCACCATTATTTTCAATTTTTATTTCTTTTAAATTTTGTTTTATTATTTGCAATTATTTGTTCGTTTCTTTCATTTGTTCCATTGCTCGTTTGTTCTGTCGTTCTAAGTGCCCATTATTGTGTGATTTTTAAATTTATTTTCTATTTTAAAATTTATAAATGAACTATTTTATCAATCATTTGTTCATTCTGTTGATCTATCCTTCATATCTCTATTGCACATGTGTCCTATTGGTTGCTTGTTTGTTCATTTTATCTATCATTTGTCCTATATATCATTTGTTCTCGCTATCTATCATTTGTTCTGTCGTTCGTTAGTTTGTTCTATCGCTTGTTTGTTCTATCATTTTTTTAGTTTTAGTTTGTTCTATCGCTTGTTTGTTCTATCATTTTTTAGTTTATTTAGTTTGTTCTATCGCTTGTTTGTTCTATCATTCGTTAGTTTATTTAGTTTGTTCTATCACTCATTTCTTCTATCGTTTGTTAGTTTATTTTGTTTGTTCTACAGCTTGTTTGTTCTATCATTCATTAGTTTTATTTGGTTCTACCGCTTGTTTGTTCTATCGTTCATTATCGCTCGTTTATTCTATCGTTGTTTAGTTTATTTAGTTTGTTCTATCGCTCGTTTGTTTTAACGTTCATTAGTTTTAGTTTGTTCTATCGCTCGTTTGTTCTAATGTCCATTAGTTTATTTAGTTTGTTCTTTTGCTCCTTTGTTCTATTGTTTTTGTTAGTTTATTTAGTTTGTTTTATCACTCATTTGTTCTATTGTTCATTAGTTTATTTAGTTTGTTCTATCGCTTGTTTGTTCTATCGTTTGTTAGTTTATTTAGTTTGTTCTATCGCTTGTTTGTTCTATCGTTTGTTAGTTTATTTAGTTTGTTCTATCACTTGTTTGTTCTATCATTCATTAGTTTTATTTGGTTCTACCGCTTGTTTGTTCTATCGTTCATTATCGCTCGTTTATTCTATCGTTGTTTAGTTTATTTAGTTTGTTCTATCGCTCGTTTGTTTTAACGTTCATTAGTTTTAGTTTGTTCTATCGCTCGTTTGTTCTAATGTCCATTAGTTTATTTAGTTTGTTCTTTTGCTCCTTTGTTCTATTGTTTTTGTTAGTTTATTTAGTTTGTTTTATCACTCATTTGTTCTATTGTTCATTAGTTTATTTAGTTTGTTCTATCGCTTGTTTGTTCTATCGTTTGTTAGTTTATTTAGTTTGTTCTATCGCTTGTTTGTTCTATCGTTTGTTAGTTTATTTAGTTTGTTCTATCACTTGTTTGTTCTATCGTTCATTAGTTTTAGTTGGTTCTACCGCTCGTTTGTTCTATTGTTCATTATCGCTCGTTTATTCTATCGTTGTTTAGTTTATTTAGTTTGTTCTATCGCTCATTTTTTCTAACGTTCATTAGTTTTAGTTCTATCGCTCGTTTGTTCTAATGTTCATTAGTTTATTCAGTTTGTTCTTTTGCTCCTTTGTTCTATTGTTTGTTAGTTTATTTAGTTTGTTCTATCACTCATTTGTTCTATTGTTCATTAGTTTATTTAGTTTGTTCCATCGCTTGTTTGTTCTAACATTTGTTAGTTTAGTCTGTTCTGTCGCTCATTTGTTCTATTGTTCATTAGTTTTAGTTTGTTCTGTCGCTCATTTGTTCTATTGTTAGTTAGTTTATTTCATTTGTTTTATCACTCGCTTGTTCTGTCGTTCGTTAGTTTATTTCATTTGTTTTATCACTCCTTTGTTCTAACGTTTGTTAGTTTATTTAGTTTGGTCCATTGCTCCTTTGTTCTATTGTTCGTTGATTGAGTTTGTTGTAGCGCTTGTTTTTTCTATTGTTCATTAGTTTATTTAGTTTGTTCTATCACTCATTTGTTCTATTGTTCATTAGTTAATTTAGTTTGTTCTATCACTCGTTTGTTCTATTGTTCGTTAGTTAATTTAGTTTGCTCTATCACCCGTTTGTTCTAACATTTGTTAATTTATTTTGTTTGTTCTATCGTTCTTTCATTCTAAGTGTCCATTATTGTGTGGTCTATCTATCTATCTATCTATCTATCTATCTATCTATCTATCTATCTATCTATCTATCTATCTATCACACTTTTGTCTAAGCTGATAATTAAATAAATACTACTAAAATAAATACTACTCTCTATTGTTGATTTTAGATCAGTACAGATAAGCAGACAGGGATTCTATTTTACATTGACTTCAAATTTAATTATCAGATTTCTTGCATTCACACTGTTTAAGTCAAATCTGTGGCTCCTGCTGACAGAACATTTCTGTAGTGTCAATGTAGCCTGTGGTCCTGCAGTGCTGATAATCGCAGGGCTGATAATCACAGCTCTGATGACCCTGTTGAGCGTGTGACACCGCTAACTCGTCACTGCAGTCTGGTATAATCATATCACTCCATTCTGTGCTCTCTGTATCTTTCTGAACCTCTTTGAACTGTGTGTTTTACTCTCTTCTGTTACTCGTGCAAACAGGGCGGATAATTGTATTAATGTGGTGCATGAATCACCAATGCAGCCATGTGAGAAATTATGGCAACATGCTGCATACAGCTGCTGCATAGTCCTACATCCTGACTACTGAGTGCGGATCAGTGCAAGCAGCGTCTCTTCCATAGAACCACTAAATAGAATACATCACTCAAGTCTATTTTCAATGCACATGTCTAATTGTTCTGTTCTGTCTGACCTACAGTAGCACTCTGTGACCTAGAGCTTGATTTTCTGTCACTAATCGATCTGTGCCATCATTTTAAATGATGTAAGGTTCAGTTAGTAGACTTGAAAGATTTGAACTGGATTGAGACGTGCCTGATAATCCATGCAGCCATGACGTTTCTTATTTTTAAATATTTATGATTGTAAGTGCTACAAATATGAATCATTTGCAATTTTAAGCAACCAAATTCATCAGTATACTATATATATATATATATAGTGAAGTATAATGGGATGCTTTATATAATCAGAATACCAAGGAACCTGTAGTATGTTACAGTTGCTGCTTAATAATGAAGTTGGGAAGCATTTAACTTAAGATTTTAATAGTAAATTCTGCTGTATCACCTTGCTATTTTCAGTTCAGAGTATTTCCAAGTAAAAGTACAGTGAATGCTATTACTTGCTACACTTTTAGTAGTGTAACACTAGCTATAATAATGTACCTTTTCCAGCTCTTTCTTTTAATACATTTGCAAAGTAATGTGCCAAAAAGCTTCATGTTTATTTTTAACGTCACGTTGCATTTTGCAGACAGCTTTATTGGAGCTCATGGCTTAATCAAATGCTTGACTAATCAATCTGATTAACTTTGTTCATTTAGACTATTTATAAAAAGGAAAAAAAGTGAACCAATTTACCAATTCAGATCTTTTTATTTTTGTCTTTCCAAAGTGGAATTGACATGTTTTTAAACATATTTTTAATTTATATACAGTGTGTGTATATACCAATATGGTGTATATCTACATATTGAGATATATATCTCAATATGTGTGTCACTTCAAGATTTTGCAGGTTAGTATGTTTCCCTAAAACCTCAGTGTTTTAATATTTGACCAAGAATTACCATCTTCAGCAGACAAACTGAGTCTCTTATCACTGCGAGACCTCAGATGGCGAGATGTGTGTTTTGGGGTTTCCGGCGACAGGTGGTAAGACAAATGTGCGGGAAAGTGATTAAGTGAGTCAAGAGGAGGGGGATTAGAGCTCAAATATTTTCTTTGGAACAACTGTTAGCGAGAGGTCAGGGAGGTTAGCGATGAACCCACATCCTTTCGAAACTTTACCTGCTTTCATTCATTACGGATCATCAGGTGTTTTAAACCTGCCTCTCCGCTAGATGTGTGATGAACAGTCGTGTTTATTTCCTAATTAAGGTTCATAATCCAGAACGCTGTCATAAACGACTGCTGTAATTGTTTTGTTCCACCCATTATGAAGTGGTAATTGAGGGGCACTCAGGTGGAGAATTTGTAGCTGTTTACTTTTCCGAGCGCCAAGACCAAAGCAACACTTTTACATAACCTGTTCTCCCACCTGGGCACGTATGTTTATGCGCAAACATGCAATTGCATACGTCCCTAAATAGCAATCCAAATAGATATAGGTGTAATGCTTTAATAAGTGGAGCTCATGTGAAAAACTATCAGTTGTTTACTGTCCTCTGAACCCTCAGTGCGTTTACGTAACTTGTTTTCCTGAGAGCAGAAATGAGGTTTTGTGGCCCTGGCATGCCGCACTGTTTTCCCATTTGAGCTCCATTGTGAATGAGAGCACTCCATCCCAGACGGGCCGCACTGCCTCTCTCTCAGGCAGCCGTGCGGGTTACGTCACGGCCCTGCCAACCGAACTCATCAAGCAGCATTAGACAGGATCCGGCTGGACGAGAGAGAGATGTTATGATGTAGCTTGCAGTCAACACACACACACACAATGGTGTAAACCTCTACACTCACTCCAATTCATTTGCTGCTTTATTGGCTGCTTTCTGCTGTTGTGTTCAGTGATTCGTATTTTTTTCTTCTCTCTCTGCCTCTCGCCCTCCCTTCACGCTCTGTGAGCTGAATACCAATTGCGGATTTGTTAGACGTCAGCGCCGTTCTTCCTGTCATAAATCGTTCCATCCAAACATACGCACCTGATGCTGAGTGGGTCCTTTCGTCACTGTTTTGTTTTGTTGGTTAAACGTGAGTGACCAGGCTTGCCGTGCCTGCTGCTCTCATCCTCTCAGGCCCCCCTTTAGTGATTGTTTTTAAAACATTTTCCCTCACTGTACATTTGTCCCTGTCAGACGCCAAAGGGCGAACAGTAGCTCCTCGAATACTGTTTTAAAGCATTTTCTTTGGACTGTCTTGTGACTGCAGATTCATAAAGTTCCATTGTGAATTTTTCATGCTTCAGCCAGTTAGTAATAAAACCTGAGCTGCATCCCAAATGATGTACTACACACTGTTTACATAGTATACATTGTACTCATCTAGTGTAAGCATTTTTGTTGCTGTTGGCTTTAGCATCTTTCACTAAAACACACGTTCAATATGTGATAATGGCACGTTTTTATTACATTGGTACAGGCACATATTGCTGCATTTTTATTACCCTACACAAAACCCAACCCTAAACCTACCCAATATTGTTAATTGCAAAAGTGATATAAAAACGCATTTGTTGATGAATCCATGCTATTTTAACTTCCTTATGCTGATTTGAACTGTTTTGTCAAACCGTAGTTTGACAGGATTCGTACCGGAGCTCTTAATCACTCAAGTGCAACGCCGTATTGCGTGATCTACCGAGCAAACCTACTGAATTAGAAAACTCATGCATATGAAGCTGTATATGTGACGGCAACGTTCAAAAGTGCAGGATGTTAAAACTGTTTCATACTGTTTTCAAACTGTTTTCAAGGCATAACATAATATTCTGCAAGTAATTGTGTGAATTAATCAAAACTCTGTACCTGTAAATCATACTTTGTGTGAAATAATAAAAAAAGTTGTAGTTTTACTACCTCTAGTGTTCATTTCAACTGGAAACTGCAGTGAATCGTACATATGGGTACTTTTTTCAGTTTTGCAGAAATGTATATAGAGGCACGTATTTCCAATGAGCCTATGTTGCGAATTAGGATACACATTAGATTTGTTAAGATGTTCTGGGTAATTGCTAGTTGATTGTTTATTGTCCATGTCAAAATATCCAATAGATCCAACCCGATCTCATGAGAAAACATACGTATTTTACGAGGTGGTGTTTTCGTATAAATTTGTACAATGAGGTTTGTACAAAAACATACAACTGAGATTGTACAAATCCATAAAAATTCAGCAAAGCTTAAAATAGTTACAAATTTCCATGAGATTGTGTCGATGAATGCTAAATATGGCTCAGGTTTCTCCTTCACTGTAAAAGTGTTATGTCTTTGTACAACAATATACAGTGGGAAAAAATCAGTCTCAATAGATGATCACAATAGAAATCGACATGATCAGGAATTTCACGTGAGACGAAGAATTTCCCCACACAGATTTCATATTGAATGCAAGTTTGTTGAGCTTTGAACACACAAATTCAGTGCTTTAACCAATATAAAGCTGCTTAAGTGACTGGCGCTTCATGCATCTCTACACTATTGACAATGGAGCTACTTTTTGTTTTGTGAAATTTAGCCAAAGGCTCGTTAATTTCTATGGGATTTTTGCCCACCAGGTTTGCTTGGGAAAACTTTCAACAACTGCAAGATCCATAATCCGTAACCCCAAGTATGCTTTCATGCTCATATTTATTTTTGCTTTTATGCATTTGGCATTATATTTAGAGAACAATCATGCATTTGACAGATGCTTTTATCCAGTTTGTCTTGGGTAATTTGAAGGAAATGCACAAACATATGAAATGGACAGTTTTTCAAAGCGATTCTGTAACCTTGGTGTGGTTTGCGCTAATCACAATGCTTGGCACTGTTAAGAAAAAGGAGAAGAAATAAAGGAAAAATGCTCATTTATGTTATCAATGCTTACAATATGTATACATACACATACAAATATGTAGGTGGCTATAGATGGATAAACAGGCACCATCTTTTTTTCTGTACATCTGAATCCTTTTTTTCTCTCCGAACTCCAGTGTTCCGTTTTTGAGGAGGAAAGCTGTTTGTGTATGACAAGTCTGTTGGGAAGCAGACCTGCTCGCTCCTTTAAGAGGCCCTGAAGCGTGAAGTGCTGCTAAATTACATATCATTTGCTCGTCTTTTCATTGGGCTTAAATGGGGCTGTAATGAACCTTTGCCGGCGTCTCTTGATCTTTCACTGCCGTCTGATAGTGAGAATAGTCAGTGATTGTATGCATCCTTGTGTGTGTGTGTGCGTGTTTAGTACTGGAAAAGGCCTGACATTGGCCTCCTTTAGTTACAATATTAAAGCTCTGACTAATTCCAAAGTTTCACTGAATTTTACAGATTCCTAAAAGATGCGGGCCTCTATCTTACGCTCAATTGAGAGTTTGTGGAAGTCGCTGTTGCGGTGTTAAAGTGTCTGATTGCCTCATATAGAGCGCTTTTTGGTCGGCACATCCTCGCATAAGCGATTAACCTCGTTGAGGGAATGCTCTTTGATGTGTTTGTTTATAAAGTGTGTACAGTCCAATAGGGATAGTGCACACAGCCCGGGAGGGTGGGAAAGAGCGCACAAACTCAATGCGAGCCACACACAAACACTCTATCTTTGAGGAAAGGAGCAAATGAGGCCAATGAGTGCAAAACTCCATAGTGCATCATCCATTAGTTGTGAAAGTGAAACCTTAGAGACTTTTGGCCAGAAGTCATGGTTTGTTGTTGGATGTGATGGAGAGATTCAGGAAGCTGTGTGTACATTTAGGATGCTTGTGGTTTCTGTGACCGCGAGTATGTGCTGTGAATGAACTGATAGAGGAACCTCTAGAGGAAAACAATGTAACTCTGTCTACTTCGGGAATCATGTATACAGCAATAACTGAGTCATAGCCTCACCGACAGATCTAAAGATTCTGACAGACTGAGTTAATTGATCTGGCTGCACTTTCAAAAACAGAATGATGCTGAATTATTACCATATTTGCTGTATGTACCATGGCGCTTACATGGTTTTGTAATGGTGCATATGCAAAAACATGGTATTATCAATATGCCTTACTTCAAAATACTTTTTTGGTAGTATTATGTTTGAATACTGATGCCTTATGTTTGTCTTCTATATTTTAGCTGATCATTTTGCTGTATCTTAATGTACTGTAGGTGCTACCTTAAAGCTGGTAAATGTCTGCTTTTAGAGACTAAATATATATTAGCTATAGATACTATAGTACGGTGGCCCAGTAGTGCACGTCCCAACGAAATCTCCATAACACAACGAAAACAAGTCGCAACGTAATGAAATCTCCACAACATAACAGAAACGAGCCACAACACAACAAAATTAGCACAACACAATTGAAACAAGTCGCAACACAATAAAATTAGCACAACACAACAAAAACAAGCCACAACACAATGGAATTACAGTAGCACAGCACAAAGGAAACAAGGTTCAACATAATGGAAACAAGCCACAACACAATGAATTAGCACAACACAACGGAAACAAGCCATAACACAACGAATTAGCACAACGTAACGGAAACAAGTTGCAACGCAATAAAATTAGCACAACACAACAGAAACAATCCATAACACAACAAAATTAGCACAACACAATAGAAACAAGTCGCAACGCAGTAAAATTAGCACAACACAACAAAAACAAGCCACAACACAATGAAATTAGCACAGCACAATGGAAACAAGTCGCAACACAATGGAAACAAGCCACAACACAACGAATTAGCACAACACAACAGAAACAATCCACAACACAACAAAATTAGCACAACACAATAGAAACAAGTCGCAACGCAATAAAATTAGAACAACACAACAAAAACAAGCCACAACGCAATAAAATTAGTACAACACAATGGAAACAAGCCACAACACAACAAATTAGCACAACACAATGGAAACAATCCACAACACAACAAAATTAGCACAACACAATGTAAACAAGTCGCAAAGCAATAAAATTAGCGCAACACAACAAAAACAAGCCACAACACAACGAATTAGCACAACACAACGGAAACAAGTCACACCGCAATAAAATTAGCACAACACAACAGAAACAATCCACAACACAACAAAATTAGCACAACACAATGGAAATAATTCGCAACGCAATAAAATTAGCACAACACAACAAAAACAAGCCGCAACACAACGAAATTAGCACAACACAATGGAAACAATCACAGCACAACAGAAACAAGCCACAACACAATGGAAACAAGCCGCAACGCACCAGAATTAGCACAACACAACAGAAATTAAGCCACAACACAATGGAAACAAGCTGCAACACAATGAAATTAGCATAACACAAAGGAAACAAACCACAACACAGTGAAATTAGCAAAACATTATTACAGCACAACAGAATTAGTCCTATGCATTGTGTTGTGGCGATTTTGTTGTCTTGTACACTACTGGGCCACCGCACTATAGAGACTAAATATATATTAAAGGTATAGTTCACCCAAAAATTAAAATTACCCCATGATTTACTTACCTTCAAGCCATCCTAGGTGTATATGAATTTATTCTTTCAAATACAATTGGAGTTATATAAAAAAATGTCCTGGCTCTTCCAAGCTTTTTAATGGCAGTAAATTTGAGTCAAAACTTTTAAGCCCAAAAAAGTGCATCCATCCATCATAAAAATTACTCCACACAGCTCCGGGGGGTTGATAAAGGCCTACCATGTACTGTATATGTATGATAATAATTGAATTTAATAATGTAAATGTAACATTATTATTATTATGGTATTACCATAGCTATACCATAGTACCAACACAATACTTGTTTTAAGGGCAGGATCTATCATTGCTTGGTAGTATGATAGTAATTTACCCTTTTAGATTAGCCCAGTTTTCTTCAGAGTTTTGAGCCTTGACAAAATATGTCATGTTTTCCAATATTTTACAGAAGCAGCAGGAAGTAAACTGTCTTTCTCTTTCTATTTGTTGTTCCCTCAGTCTCTTTTTCTGTCTCTCTCAGTGCTTTATTAGCGATGTAGTGGATATGTTGTAGTCCAGTGACAGATGAAGTCTGGTTGGCGTGTGTAAAGATGTTTGATTGGTCTCATTGCATGCTGGGTAACAGACTGACATCTGCTTCTGTAGGAGACAAACCACAGTTATTCTCCCAACAAAAAAAAAAAGTTAATATTTTCCTCCTCACTCCTTTATGATTGTTGAAGATGAGAAATGCTCCATATGCAAACAAAATCCAGCGTGACATTGTATCCTAACAAGGAACGATGCAACTGATGTTTCTAGCGACAAGTAATTTGTGTTTCCACGCTGTGGAGCGTGTTTTAAGATCAATAAGATTCACAAAAAGAGATAGCTTTTAGCGCTTGTTTTGTATCAAGCATTTCCCGTCGTCGTCGCATTAGTGTTTTTGTTTGTCGTAAATGAATCTTTTGTTTACTTCAGTCTGTAATTCTGTTTTGTGGCAGTTTGCCTCCATATCTAAACACTTCTGAAACATTCATGTTAAAAGAATATTGTCTGTGGGTGATGGGAGCAGCTGTGACATGTTTGTCAGCTGACCCACTTTTGCCTGATTATGAATTAAAATTGAATGATGGCGTCTGAGATTGCCAATTAAAAATGCATGCAGTGCCACGGTCAGGGCTGAGAGGCCAAACGCAATGTCGCCTCTGGCCTCCTACAGGAAGCCATAATTCACAACTGGGCTTTTTAAAATTGATCTTAGCTTGTGTTTCTTAAATGATCCTTTTGTGATGTTTTTAAGAGGAGTGCCAAGTTAAGTCTGGCGTGACTAACTTCCTTTGACTCAGATATTAAATGTTAATATAGTGGCATACCCTCCTCCCTGGACAATGTCCCAATCTACTCACCCGCCCCGTGGTCTGTAGCACTTCCAACAACATTTCCACAGAACTCTGAATGTTTGAGAGAAAAGAGTTCTTTCCAGATACTTTTTTTTTTTTTAATTACCAGATAATCAACCTTTACAGTAGTAAGATCTCTGGTACATTTTACAACACAACACTTATTTTATTTTATTTTATTTTATTTTAATTAATAACTTAATAATATTTTATAATAACCAAGCAAATAATCAAGGTAAAACATTTTAATGAGTAAATATATATATATAAATGATTAAGTTTCTGTGTGAGTTCAACCATTATTGACTATTTAATAATTGAATTTTTTTTTTTTTTTTCTTATTGCCATGTTTTCAGATGGACAGCTTTTGTCCGTCTTCTGCTGTTGTAAACATTTTTACTTATTGCAGTATTTTGAGATATTATACTATTTATTGTAGTTGTATAGTTTGAGAACAGAATAAATGTCATAATAATTATAATGTAATAATAATGTAATATTTTAAACTATTAATAATAATCATAATAATAATAATAATAATAATTATTATTATTATTATTATTATTATTATTATTGTTGTTGTTGTTGTTGTTGTTGGATAACCAAAGTAAA
Source organism: Tor tambroides (assembly GCA_021397915.2). NCBI lineage: Eukaryota > Metazoa > Chordata > Actinopteri > Cypriniformes > Cyprinidae > Tor > Tor tambroides. Next base: position 86,749 of record JAFVLL020011073.1, read on the forward strand.
ATTAAAAAATAAAAATAGTAATGGTAATATAAAAATATAAAATAATATTAAAAAAAACTGTTATAAAAATGGTTAAGTGTATGTCTGCAACCATATAAAAGACATTTTTGCTTATTACTTGCAGTACTGTCAGATTTTGACCATATTCTGTGCTTTCCATAGATGTAAAAACGAATTTCACAAAAAATGAAATTATTTGTTATCCGGTTTGTTTGACCAGCATCTTTGTCTTTTGTACGGCTCTTTGCTAAGATTGGCTGTATGCGTTTTTAAAATTAAGTTAATTTGAAACATTGTTGGAAGAAGCAGGTGAAGTGATGTGGAACTGTTATGCAGTTGAACAATTCAGCAAAATAATGAAAAATAATTAACTATTCATTCAACCAGGACATCAAGAGATTTCATAATTATTCCTTAGAGGTATGAAAATGATTTAAAAGTTAGAATAACGTATTGGTACACATTGAGTTGTGGTGCTCGGTTTGAATATGGCTCAATTCCCCATATTTCTCTGCCACCCCATCAATAAAACCTCTTCACAATCTACCGTCTAGTACAATCATCCGAGACGCACGGATCACAGCTATTTCATATTTCATAACCATACTAAGTCGGCAAGTTTTGGGCTGTACAGATGGGGGCGCTGAGGCTGGGGTTTAACAGCGAGCAGAATCAGCATGCGTGAGAGGAGACGCTGCCTCTTAGCAGCAGGCCTGCTCCGAGACACCAGCTTCAACCTCACCAGAATAACAATGTGATTTTCTCAAGGCAAGGAAAAGAGCTTGAGTTGTGAAGAATCATATCCTGTTGACCTTGCTGTAGGAGTTCTGATGTATTTTATCTACCATTGATTTTTCTGTCCTCCTTTGTTGTTTTTTTCTTCCCATCCTCTCTCTGCGTCTCTCTGTGTCTACCTCTTCACAAAATGAATTTCATCTCGACTTAGAAACGAAACTATCAGAATTTGGATTACACTTCTTTCAAATGTGCGAGAAAGAACAAAAGAAAAAGACAAACTTGACAAGATTGCTTCGCAAGCGCTCCAGAGTTTGAAATGAAGCGACAAGGGTAGCGCCAAAGACAGAATGGTCCTCAGATATTACTATACCACCCCCTACATGTACAATTTCGCAGCTCTGCTTTAGATCAGGATGACACAGCATCTTATTCTCAGGCTCACAGATGTTGATATGTATGTGAGAGGATCATTTGATGAGGGTGTATTCTGCGGTTACTGTAATCTCTGAGGAGTTCGGTTGATGTTCCTGTCAGACAGACAGTGGTCAGGACCCCATCACCTCGTGAAGCTGGGGTCTGTATGGATGGAGAGCGTGTGTAGAGAGTTACAGCCTGCTGCAAAAGCCCGAGAGATCCAATGTGTCAGTCAGCTGAAAAAAATCTGAAGTGCGGTGATTGTAACACGTCTTTGTTGTTGAAAAAGAGAGAGAGTGGCAACTCAAATGTTGTAGCAGCACTGAATTAAAATATGGCTTGTAGTGAGTGAATGGTTTGGTCAGAATTTTTGTAGTCATATAGTTTGTGAACAAGATAATGATGTCAGTAATAGTAACAACAAGAACAAGAACAACAAGAGCAAGAACAACAACAACAACAACAACAATAATAATAATAATAATAATAATAATGCTATTATTGTAATTTTATCATAACAGCAATAATATGTATAATAATAATAATATTATTAATGATAATATTTATCATTTATTATTTATAGTAATAACAATAATTTAGAACACAACAACAACAACAATAATAATAATAATAATAATAATATAGTTTGTTGTTGTCATTTTGATTGTTACTATTATTATTACCACCACCATCATCATCATCATCATCATCATCATCAAAATTCAACAACAACAAACTATTATATGGTGATGATATCCATACAGACCCCAGCTTCACGCAATAATATGTATAATAATAATAATAATAATAATAATTTGTTGTTGTCATTTTGATTGTTACTATGATTATTATTAATATTATCATAATCACATCATCATCATCATCATCATCAAAATTCAACACACAACAAACTATTATATGCTGATGATAATTTTAGTGATTATAGTTGTTTTATAGTTATAACAATAAATAATACGTTTATTATTATTATTATTATTATTATTATTATTATTATTATTATTATTATTTGTTGTTGTTGTATTTATTCATTTTAAAATAACCTTTTCTGAACTGAAGATTTCTAAAGGGATATTCAGTACATCACCATGCATGATGACCTTTGACCCATACTCATAATTCTGATAATATGTGATTACTTTTACGTCATTATCATACTCTTTGTATAAATTCAACTATTTACTTAGTTAGTTAGTTAGTTAGTTAGTTAGTTAGTTAGGTCATAAATCTGAATAATTTGCACATCTCCTCTTCAGTTTGAATGAGCATTCTGTTAATGTGGGCTCAAAAAAACACAAACTGTAGCATTGTCTTGAAATCAAGTGATTTGCCATAAAGTCTGTGATAAATAAGCTTTAATAACAGTTGCTCAGATATTTGCAAGCTGTCAAGGACAGACAAGTTCTGAGGCTGGAGAAAAATGGGCGTTTGTTGCGTAACGTGTTTTCTCATTTCAGACTCTCATTATGTCCTTAATTTAGCCATTAACACGTTGCATTGCTTATGCAATCACATGAATGCATCTGCAGCCGACAGACTAATTACCAGTGTGTTTTTTTTCCTGACAAATCCGGTATTTGATGATTTTTGTAGCTTTTTTTGTTGAGAGTTGCTTTTTAAAATGTAAGTGAAAGCTTATGCACCACTGTGGCCTTTGTTTTCAGCTGTATTTGTCATTAGCGATGCCATTTCTTTTGTTTTTGTTTATAGTATAACGTGCTGTAGAGCGTTTCTTGCTTATTTCTACACATATACATGTTCAAACTTTTAAAAAAGCAGTTTTGACTTTGTAGATTGTTGCAAAATATGCATAGCTTTGAATTGCCCTCTGATCCTTTTTACGTGCATTTATTTATTTATTTTTGATAATAATGTCCATTGTAAAAGATCACGAAGCTTCTTTTTCCCTTTAATTTCGTCACTGCCGCCCACTCTTTAAGTTTTCAGAAGACACAGTAAGGAAATGAAAACATGCTCCAATATTCCCCCTCATTTACATTTCTAATTGAAGCATTTAAATGGCGTCATTTCCAAGCGTTCACAGAGTGCTGTCACTTTTCAATATTTTATGCAAATGAGCAAATTAGCCCATCTCACTTGATGAATGCCACAGACTCGTGTTTTAAATTGATGCTATATAGCGTCATTCGCTGCTTGCTTTTATTCTGATGGGCCTGCTCATGACTCCCTGACAACGGTTAATGTTTCCTTTAATTCTGGGAACTTGGCAGGTTTGTGGCAGGATAGTAATGGCCCAAGATTGGGGAGGAGAAAGGAAGAAGCCATTTGCAATGAAAGAATAAAGAGTTGCTGAGATAATATGATAAATAAATAAGTGTGTGTGTATGTGTGTGTGTTTATTTTAGTTATTGAGTTTGTTTTTTCGTTTGATTTGTTTTGCGTTTTTTTTTTGTGTGTGTGTGTCTTGTTTTTGATTTGCTTTGTGTGTTTTGTTTTGTGTTTTGGTTTGCCTTGTGTATCTTGTTTTGTGTTTTGTTTTTGGTTTGCCTTGTGTGTTTTGTTTTGTTTTGTTTTGTTTTGAAACAAAAGTGTTTAAGTGTTAAAGGTCCAGGATTTTTAATGAGGATCTAGTTTGTATTCCTGTGTGATTGATGCGTCAATAATGGGCTGGAATGAATATGACAAGTGTTTAATGTGCAATTTGTTCTCTGAAACTCAATTTGTCTCTTAGATGAAGATCTTTTTCTTAATTTAAACCTGCTGAACATAAATCAATACTCATATTCGAGGACAAAGCTCGATGAGTGGTTATGTGATGTTCACTTGTCAGCAGTGCTCATTCTCAGAGGCTGATTTTGAGGCATTTAATTCAGTTGGCTTTCTCTGCATTGTTCTTTAACTAAAATCCATTCCTTAGTCCTCATCAGTTTCAGTTTCTAACGCATGTTTAAAAATTAAATGCGTATTGATCTTTGCATAAAAAAAGGATGGAGTCGAGACCCCCCCCCCCTCCTCCTCCCCTTCTTCCACTAAAAACAGACAAAACAATTACAGGCAGACGCAGCAGCTCAGCACAATCAACACTTCCTAAAAATAGAACAAATTACCGCTCAGTTTAGTGTGAGTGTGTGCGTATTTATTTACATAAGCATTTTTGTTCTCATAAGTATATTGCTAACTGAGATTCATTCATTCAGGCCAGAATTTATTTATTGCATATAAAACTCATCTTACATTAGTGTTTTTAGTACATTAGAAGCATTAGATGCATTAAGCCATTAAGACTGTGTGTTGTATTTGAATTCAACCCGATTAAAAGGGTGTTTTTTGTTGAGTCCTGTTACTGTGGTAAAATCGGTGTGACTCACTACCTCAGGAAGATTTATAAACTAGCAAAAGTTCAGAAATTTTATCTCAACAATGCATTATTATACCATTTCAAAGAAGTTAGAGAGTTTTATATGAAACATAAGTAGCTAAAGTTTTATGGAAGTGTGGATATATCCAGGTAGCAAACAAATAGACATTTTGTTTATGAAACCACCTTTTAAGTTTCCATTTCTGCGCATTAACAAGCTTAAAATCAACTCTTCCTCTTGTTTGTAGTGCCATTTTGATTTTTGTAGCAGCACTTGATCAATGGAAATGAAATTGCTCATCTAGCCAGACAGTCAATAGTCTCCAAACAGCCGGCACTAAATGTCAGGTCCCCCTTCATATTTACTGTGAATCAGTGGAGGCTGTGAAAGAATGATGGAGTCCAAAATGGCACGTCAGTTTATCTACAGGCAATCGGTGTTGCCTTTTGCTTTTGTGTAGGAGTTATCCTTTCCCTCTGATCCAGGGTCAGGATCTGGCTACTCAAAGAGTGTCTGTGATAGTGATGATACATTCTACATTCTGACAATGATACGTAACAGAAAACTGTGTATACAGTATACATTCATTTATTTATGTGATTTGTGAGTCAAGCGACAGGCTTCTGAGAACCGGATGAATCGAATTTAGTAACCTTTGTCATAATCTATGATATCAGTCTGTATTGTGTCATCGTATATTTGTTTGAAAGGTCATAAAGCCAATGGAGTTTTGTTTTTGAGAGCCCATATAAAAGATTTATGGCTAACATGAAACGTATTTTTCTTGTCTCAGATATATAGGGCTATATTATAAGTCACAGTGCTGTTCCACACAGGAGTGATTTAATGCGTATTGTCATTGGTTGTCAATGAGATCTGTGTCAATGGGTTCTCAACGTGGTGATGGCGTGCATTATGTGACATTGATTTCATTATCCATGGCAATATTCTTTTCCCATGCATCATCTCACACACTCCCTGTGTACGCACTGTCAACGCTGATTACGATGGTCATCGGCATGAAAAATGACTAATCAATATCACAATGGTGTTAACATTCTCCTAGTGCTATTGGTAAACGTTTACAGGCGGGCTGGGTGCCAGCGTCGAGTGCTGGTTCAGTCTTATTCAGAGTGATTTATCTGGTGCTACATCTGATCTGATGGTGCATTCAGGCCTGGGCACTTTAATGTGGGTGAATTGGCTCTGCAGGTGATAGATAAACAGTCTGACTGAAACTTCCATCCCATTGTGCCTCATGGTTCCCTCTCTACTGCCAAAAAAGTGTCTTGTCTTAATATAAAATTAAACAGTCTTAGAGGAAATAATTTGTTGTTAAGGTAAATAGCCATAACTAAATAACCAAACATATTTGCTAATATTTTGACATCATTGATCTAGTTAGTTTTTATCCTGAGGCTGTTAATATGGACTGAAAATAGGTTGTTTATTTGTCAGTATGCAGCCGAGACTCAATTTTGACACTAAATACTTACTGTACATTTTCTTTTCTGAACAATAGCCATATTTCCCATGATTCAGCACTGATCTGCTAGGGGACTGAGGTTGTATTTCTTTTCACTGAGTATCTTCAGAGTGTCACGTTGGTGTCTAGATAGTTATCTCCCCTATGGATTTGGAAATATCTGTAACCTTGAACAACAATCATGCTGTAGAGCATTGGTTTCAAATTCAGTTCCTGGAGGGCCACAGCTCTGCACAGTTTAGTTCCAACCCTAATCAAACACACCTGATCCAGCTAATCAAGGTCTTCAGGATCACTAGAAATTTCCAAGCAGGTGTGATTTGGAGCTGGTTGGAGCTAAACTCTGCAGAGCTGTGGCCCTCCAGGAATTGAGTTTGTGACCACTGCTGTAGAGAGCTTTAAAAGGCTCTTTTCTTTGATGAGTCTGTTTTCAGTGGTGGCTCCAAGCTCCAGCAATTTGCTGATATGTGATTCTGACAGACACTTTAGCCTGTAAAAGGACACAGTGTTTGTCATGCACCCGGCAGGAATTTTCTGACCTGCTAATGGGCCTTGTGTGCACTTTTGCACCTTTTCCTTTGTCACTCAGCAAAATAGCTGTTGTCTTTTTATTTAAGCTGTTGAAATGAGCAAACAAACAATCTTATTAAGGCAATAGTTCACCCAAAACTAATAATCAAAAAAGCACCCTGTAGTGTATTATTCAAGATTTCTGAAGTCATACCATGGTTTTCTTTGAGGAACAATGTAGAGAACAAAAAGATACGTGACACAACATTCTAGCAATTGCATAGCAACATTCTAGCAAGCACCTAGAACAACAGAACAGAAGTCGCACGTACAAGTCATGAATTAATTGTTCTTTTGGGTTGGATAATTCAGTTGAATCGGTAGATTCAGTTTGCAAAACCAGTTCATGAATCTGACTGATTTGATCTTCAGTTTTACTTATTGTTTACAACTCACTGGGATTATCATTGAATAATCACTTGCATTTTGGTTTGTTCCTAACACCTTCAAAAGGCAAGAATCATTATGATCATTGTATGGTGATTTTGTTCCTTTTTTGAAACTTGAAAGCTCTAAGCCTCTGTTTATTGTAGTGTAGTACATTATTCAAAAATGATCCTTTTGTGTTCCATGCAAACAATCATATGAGTTTGGAACAACATAATGACAGAAGTTTCATTTTTGGGTTAATAATTTCTTTTAACAAACAGCCTAATAGAAATTCTGGCTTTCTATTGAAATATCACACTGACGATTTATCAAAATAGCGTGTTTGAATGAACTGCAATACTACATTGAGCCAAGTGAGTCAATATCTCGACTTGTGAAATGTCTTTTGTGTAGCTGTGGGAGTATTTTATTGAGTTTTAATGCGTTTTTTCCTGCTCAATTTTAATAAAAGAATTATGATGTGAAAGAGGGAAAAAACTGATGATTTGTTTCAGAATTTCAGCCTTCAGTGCGTTAGTTGTTCATAAACTCTGCGTTTGCTTCCAATCAGAGATAGATAAAAGCGTATGTCTATTAGGAGAACCAAACACGCATTTTAAATTCATCCCCACGAGGTTACAGCCGCGTTGGCTTTCTGTACCTCCATCTCGCTTGTGTAATTTCTGCTCCCTTTTGTGTTGTGCGGCAGACATCACAAGGGTCGTATGAGGAAAAAGAGAGCGAGAGCTTCAAGAAGGCAGAGAAAGACGAACTCTGCAGAGCGCTGAGTTTCTCTTCCTCTATTTTCTGCTCCGCTGCACCTGAGTGACCTGTGGCCCATGTCTGGGCAGAAGAAGTGTTCATATAGCCCAGGCTCCTTTCTCTCCATGGGTGTAAAGGGTCAGACCACCTGCCGTCAGTGGGACGGACTCCCTGCTGATGCAGCCGCTCACTCTGCTCTGTTTTTACAGGTCATCTCACCACTGGATAACTGGGTGCTATGACCAAAAATGTACACGTATTGTGGTTTGAGCAATTTGACTTTGTGGTAATAGTATCCACCTTAGTTTGCAACACAGAAGTAAGCTATTTCCTGTGAATAAGCAAGTGTGGTAAATGGTAAAACTGTTTACGCTAGAAGCCGGTGTGTTTATGATTACAATAATAAATGAAAGTAATATAATATACCAGTTTGCAATATCAAGCTGCACAATGAACTGTTTTGTACAAATAACTGGAAGATACTCACACCTGAAGCCTTGCACATCTATCACAGCATAGTTATTTTTGTGTGAAATTCAGACCAATAATTTTATAATAATTGAATAAAATGTGTCTAAGTGGATTATTTTTATTGTGAGTGAATCAGTCATTCATTGAGTCAGTCAGTCATTCAGTGAATGAGTCAGAGAGTGAGTGAGTCAGTCAGTAAGTCACTTAATCAATGTTTGAGTCATTGAGTCAGTTTGTTAGTGATAGAGTGAGTCAGTGACTCAGTGTTTAATTGTCAGTTAGTCATTCAGTGTGTGAGTGAGTGATTCATGCACTGAGTCAGTCAGTCGCTCAGTGAGTGAGTGAGTCAGTCAGTCAGTCAGTGATTCATTCATTGAGTTAGTCATTCAATGAATGAGTCAGTGAGTGAACGAATAACTTAATCAGTGATTGAGTCAGAGTCAGTCAGTCAGTCAGTCAGTCAGTGACTAACTGAGTGAATCAGTGACTGACTCACTCACTAACTGACCATTAATTGAGTATTAGTGAGTGAGTGAATCAGTGAATGAGTCACTTAGTCAGTCAGTCAAGCAGTGATAGAATGAGTCAGTCAGTGACTCAGAGTCAGTGTTTCATTGAGTCAGTCGTTCAGTGAGTGAGTGGGTCAGTCAGTGAGTGATTAATTAATTAAGTCAGTCATTCAGTGAATGAGTCAGTGAGTGAGTGAGTGAGTCATTTAATCAGTGATTGAGTCACAGTCAGTGAGTCAGTCAGACAGTGACTGAGGGATTCAGAGTCAGTGATTTAATGAGTCGGTTGACTGACTAACTGACTCACTCACTAACTGACTATTAATTGACTGTTAGTGAGTGAGTGAGTGAGTGAGTGAGTGAGTGAGTCACTTAATTAGTGATTGCATCAGAGTCAGTGAGTCAGTGACTGAGTGAGTGAGTCATTTAGTGAGTGAGTCAGTGAGTCAGTCAAAATCAGTCGGTTGACTGACTCATTCGCTGACTAACTGACTCACTCACTCACTCACTCACTAATTGACTATTAATTGACTATTAGTGAGTGAGTGAGTCAGTGAGTCAGTCAGTCAATGAGTGACTGAGTGAGTCAATCAGTAATACTTTTAAATAATACCAGCAAACATATTTTCTACAATTTGCATGGCATGAAGTTCGCCTTTGTGGAGACATCTGGTCATGTTTGTGTAAGGATGTTATTATCGAACTGCAGAAAAGGTAGCCGTCAGAATCATAAGACAAGAGCTTGTTATGAGTGATGATCTATGGCTCTCTAAGGACATACTCACTGCATAGTGTTGCCATAAAATAGCTTCTCTTTGATGTGACAATAGTTACGGGTGACAGAATGATCCATTCAATGAAGGAATTTATCTGTTTGCCTGAAAACACTAATCACAGACCTTGGATGTTGCTGAAAGGGTGACCAGGGCTATGTTGATGATGGTATATCTCACACTGCGCTATGATGGGCAGCTATATCTTGTCATGTGGACATGTTGAGTCATTTAAGTGCTCTCAAAGTTTGTGTGTATTTAGATTTGACTTGCTTCTTCTTTATTATTTCTGTGTACTATTCTGGCGGAATCAGTTATTTTTTTTTTTATTTATTTTTTTTTTTTTTTTACCATCAGTTACCATCTTTACCTCTGTTTACATGCACAGAACCTCTCTTGTGTTCCTGTGAGCGAAGTGTGTTTGTGGCTCTAATGCCCCATCATCTCGCCTGAGCAGTTCCTCTAATCTCAGGGGTGGTAATCAAGTTTTTTTGGGGTAGAGGAAATTGCTTTTACCTCACGCAGATGAAAGATTCGATAATACAGAGAATTCATTCTCCACAACTCGCCTTTGAGCCCCATGACGTCCACGTATCAGCCCAGAAACACAGGAAGCATGCAACACAGTGATTACGCAGACACTTGATGCATGCGGCATCTGGGCTGGAAATGAAAAGTCACAGAAAGAAAGAAAGAAAGAAAGAAAGAAACTAGAGGCAATTTACTGTATTCACATTCATTAACTAGCATTTTTGAATGCAAAATGTACCCAAAATGTAAAAGTTACTACAGTTATTGTAGTAGGGTAATTTTTAGTATAATTACTAAGGTGTTCTGGCTAGTTGCTAGGCAGGTTTGGTCCAGAACCAAATAAATCCATGTACTTGTGAATTTGTAGTGGTGCTCTAGTATTTCAAGGGCAAATGTGTAGGCAGTGACACTTAAGCACCATCAGTATAAAAATAGCTCCACTGAGACAATGTACAAGTGTGAGTAGGAGCTTGAATTGTTAATGCACTGTTTAATTTACATTCAGTGATATAAAGACATTGCTTAATTATGCAAAAGCATTTAAATATATTATACAGGATGTGAATATGTTAACATAATACATTAGATTGTGTAAAACTATGAAAGTGAACAAGAGGAGGAATTAATGAATGAAGGAAGGTGTTTCATACAACTTCTGGATTGGGTGTTACAACTAAAAGAAGGTATTAGGCAAATATGAACAGTTCTTAGATTATTATTTTATTTTATTTTATTTTCATGTGGATATGAATGTAATTTATATCCACACTCTGTATATCAGTTTGGAAAAATTAAGGTTTTTTTTTTATGTTTTTGAAAGAAGTCTGTTATGAACCATCTGCATTTGTTTGATCAAAAACACAGTAAAAACTGAAATAATGTGAAATATTATTAAAATTTATAATAACTGGCTTATTTTAATTAATTTTAATTTTAATTTAATTTATTTTATTCCTGTGATGCAAAGCAGAATTTTCTGCATCATTGTTCCAGTCTTCAGTGTCACATGATCCTTCAAAAAGCATTCTAATTTGCTGATTTGCTGCTTAAACAATTGTCATTATCATCAATGTTGAAAGCAGCACCGATAATAATAACATCACCAAAATCTTTTAAATTAATTTAAAGAAAAGCAGGTTGTAATGTACAACAATTGAATTATTTTATAAATGTATTGTAGTAATGCAGCCACTGGTCTAGAATCAGCTTTCACATTTCACTAAAAGTCAAGGTTTTTATTTTGTATTGGTTTTGAACAGTATACAGTACATATCATTTAATAGCTTAAACACTATGAAATTTTATGTATGTTGGCATCATGAAAGCAGAATTTCACGACTGGTTTGCTCAAATCCCTAAACCTAAGTATGAGCAACAATGACACTTGCTTTTCTTTTCAGGGCCGTAATAATAATAAAGAAAGCCATTATTAGACCTCGTCTTACTGTAACCCCCCCCCCCCCATTTCTGGCTGTATTTTAGCAGAGAATTAGCTATTATCAGCTCTGTGCTTCTTTGTAATCATCCCAGCGATGTGATTGAAGACCTGCAGTACCTCCAGAAGACCTTGTTCCCTCGTTTCATTTTACACCATTTTTCCTAAAGTAGGCTTTTTGGTACAAATTGAACTTAGAGATAAGAAAGCTTTGGTCAGCCATCAGACCTGAGGTTAATCCACTACCGGTCCTATTTGTTGAACCTCATTCAGCAAGTTTCGAAGTGTCACACCGACTTCGTAAATCGCCTTCACCTCAGGTTTAATGCTTTCACAGCTTCTGCTCCATGTAAGGTAGCCGGTTCCTCCTCGCTAGTGTCAGTGTCCAGACAGTTTGTGTTGTCCCGTGAGGCTTGTCAGCCCATAACAGGATGCAGTGTAAAGGCTCTTCTGACCGCGACTCACTTGGCTGACCGTCTGCCTGCTCGTTTTGCTTTCAACGCTCCAGATTCCCATAGAGACATCTCAGGCTGTCAGGTTACACCACGCGGGTCTCTCCGCTGCACATGTATGTCCTTCCTCTGTGGACACACACTTCCAATACCTTTGTGTCAAATCCAAACACCATGACAGTGCGCTTGACAGTTGGAGCTTGTTCTTGTCATAGCCTGGGATGGTGAGAAATGACGTGTTTTACACATTTATCTATTTTTCGATTTTTTTTTTTTTTTTTTTTTTTAGAGGGTTGGTGACCAGCCTATGTGAGTTTTGTAATCATTCCATTTGTCCCTCATGGCTTTGCATTTGTTGCATAAAGAAAAAAAAAAATCTCTCTTGCTCCACCATGTCAATCTTTTTTCCTTTTACGTTGTAGAACATGGTGCTAGCAACACAATTGTCATGGGTTCAGTTCCCTAGGATAAAATGTTTATCCTGAATGCGCTTCATGAATTGATGGCTCAATCTGAGTATTGTTTCGATTGTGGTATTATATTGAGGATCAATCTACACATACTGTAAAAATGCAGATCATAGATGGTTATTTTTAACAAAATATTTTACTACATTTTTAACATGAAAATGAATGTGAATCAACTTCAGAATCAGAGCTGAAAAAAACGATTTGTAATTTGTCAGTGATGATAATGGCCTTCAAATGTAGATTATATTGTAATATTATATAATAGAATACAATAATGTATAGTATGTTAATAACATATTGATATATGATATAATATATTGTAGTGCTGTCAAACAGTTAATCGCGATTAATTGCATCCAAAATAAACATTTTTGTTTACATAATATGTAGCCTATATTGTGTATATTTATTATGTAGTATGTAGGTTATATATTAATACACACACATGAATGTATATATTTAAGAAAAAATATGTTATGTTTATATAGTAAATATATTTAGATATATAATATAAATTATATGAATATAAATATGTACATGTAAATACATGTAAATATTTTTAAAATGTATACTGTATATGTGTGTATTTATGTATATAAACATTATAAATATACACAGTACACACACATTTATTATGTAAACAAAAATGTGCGATGCGATTAATCGCGATTAATCATTTGACAGCACTAATATATTGCATGATTTGGGAGAAATAAACCTAATTGTGAATTTTTTGATAAGTTTGTTGTGTTTGTTTGTAGGGCTGCACAGTTTGGCCCAAAATTCTGAGGATATATAATAATAATAATAATAATAATAATAATAATAATAAACAAAATAAATATTACTATTGTAATGATTCACTGTAAAATAAAAAAAGTAAAATTAAAAAAGATTCATAAATAATAAAAAATAATAGCAAAATAAATATTACTGTTGTCATAGATTATTACTATTGAAATATTTCACAGTAAAATAAAAACAATTTAATATTTATTAATAATAATAATAATAATAATGTTGTTGTAATAGATTATTACTATTGAAATATTTCATTGTAAATAAAAAAAATAATAACAGTAAAACTGTACAATTACAATACTAATATTTATAGCTCTCTTTATTATTATTATTATTATTATTATTGTTATTATTATTATTATTATTATTATTATCTTTTCTTTTTTTTTACCCCACTTAGCTTTTATTTTTGTGGAAAACCATAGGAGCCTTTAAATTTTCACTAATATTTTTACTTTTTAGTTGTTTGTTTTGTGACTACTAATTCTTTTTTAACATATTTAACACATTCATGACTCCCCACTCCAGTCAAAATCTCACAGCAATGCTTTGCACTCCATCTAACCCAGCAGCCTCCATTTTCATAACTCTGAGGGATGGTGTCGCAATTTGCCGTGGGCGAACGAAAAGTGTAAATGAGGTAACGAACAGTGGTGAGGTGAGGCAGATGTACAGTCCCCACATGCCTGTCAGGACATTCAAAATAACTTTTCACGGAGTGCTTTCTCCAAATGTGTACAGTTCCTACATTTTGACTTCCTCAGGTGTGAACGACTGCCACATAACACTATTTGTGCTTTTTTATATGGTTTCAATTGTACCTGAGGCTGAACCCTTTAAATAGCTCCCATTCATCAGCGCCCCTCTGTGCTGGTGTAATGTCAGAAGCTTGTTGTGAAACGACTTTACACGTTGCAACAGCAAATGGAAAGCCAGAGGGCAGAGCTGCTATATTTAACTAGAGAGCTGTGAATGAGCCACCATGTTTACTGAGGTCTGTTGCGTGAACTTGTTTCCGGAATCGGGCTCTAATTGGGTTGCGATGTGCTGTGCATTTGGTGTTTATGTGTAATCTGTCTCATCAACATTTTCATTTGTATTTATTTGTGTATTATTATTTTATTTATCGCACCATCGCAAGCGTGGTGATATGCGAGTTGTGGAAGTTTCAGAGCTAACAGTGCTTGTAAGGATACAATGCCATAATATCTGACATCTTCCTTTTGGAAGATTAAAATAGACTCTAAAAATGATTTATTGTATCTAAAATCGTCAACATCATTAGCAAACTACTTATTTGTCTCTATATGACAGACGGAAGAGGTTGAAGCAAAACACTTCAGAATTTTTTGATGCAATATTACGACAAACATTATTTCACCGGTGAATAATTCACAAAACAACTATGAATGTTTATTTAGAAAGCAAATGGGGTTGATTTTGATTTCAGGTAGTCATTTATTTTTTTCAATTTGGTTTGGTGCCAATGATTTCCATTTTTGTGATTTTTGCGTCTTTATGAGACAAAAAGTGGATGGTGGCAGGAAATTAAGTGGAAGTTGAGGAAACTAAAATTAGGAACTCAAACCTGCATAACCCAAGTGAGCATCAAGGCTTAATGTAGTGACTACAACAACACAGCTCAAACATAAAATGAAAGTTTTCGTAAACTGCAATAATTTGACTATTTTTACTGTATTATTTTTGAACAAATAAATGCAGTCTTAATGAGCATGAGAAACTGACACATCTTATGGACCCACAACTTTGTTAAAGGTGGGGTTTTTTTAAACCTTGCCAAAAATTCTTCTTCTGCCAAAATTTGTGGGTAGGTTATGAGCTAATACTGACCTATCAACAAGGCTCTATCCCAAATTCCCATCGTTGTAGAGTTTTCATTATGTGTATGATATCACATCTGCATGTGGATTTATGTTCACAGACAGAGAGTGAGAGAAGAAGGTGTATTAAATGATTAATTCACGAGCATGTCCTTCATCTACTTCAGGGGCACATGGGTGACATTACTCAGACAGGGCAAGAGCGAGAAACCAGTCACAAGGAGAAGCGAGCGGCGGGCTGTTTTTCACCCTTGCTCTCTGTGACGGGATGTGATTAGATTAATTAAAGTAGTGCATTAGGAGGGATGTGTGTCGCAGCGGGTCTTGTCATAAAGACGAGCTGTTTTCTCTCCTTCATTCATTGATCTGCCGAACACCTGCTGTCAGACGGCCATGCTACACTGCCCTCCTCTCTCACTGTCTTTCAATCTGAATGATCGATCCAGTGGAACGGATTGAATCCGTTCAGACAGATGTCACTGATACACCTGCACAACAGTTTTATTCTTTCTTTCTTTCTTTCTGTTCATTATTAATGGCACACTCACTTGGCTGTTCTTATTGGTCAAGGTCAGTTTTGTGGAAAAGTAACCTTAGTTTTAAACCACCCCCATCTCTTGTTCTCTGGCTTTTTATGTGTGCTACTTCTTAGAAGTGGGTTGATAATGCTGATGTAATAGTGAGTGTAGTCTTAGCTTACAGACTGCCACATTTGCATATCATAAAATATGCAAATGCTTTGATGTAGAAACAAGTTTCACTTAGAAATTGCTAGTAAATTTCACAGATAAACCTAATGGATCTAAAATTATTTTTTTCACAGCGTTGTGCTACTTTAATCTAAGATGTTGTATAATCTAAGTTGAATATATAATAATAATATATATATATGTAAATTTCACAAATAATTTTGAAGAATCAGGAAATAACACAGAGTGAAATTTCTTGCTAATTTATGTACCACAATAATCTGTTTTATTTGCAACCTAAAATTTTACTTAATTTCATTTTATTTTATTTTATTTTAATGTGAGGCATGCATCTAACTAAAACTATAACTGAAATGAACTGAAATAGAATTTTCTTGCTATTTTATGTATTGCAATAATCTGTTTTATTTGCAACCTAGATATGTTTTATTTTATTTTATTTTATTTTATTTATTTTTTTATTTATTTTACTGTGAGGCATACATCTAACTAAAACTATAACTGAAATGAACTGAAAAAAATATAATAATGAAGTTCAGTTTTTCTACTTTCAAGTTTAATTCAGTGTTACTTGCCATTTCTTTGTAATTGTTTTTGAAATTTACACCTTTTTTCAGACTAGCTGCCAAAGCAACATTTCTTTTATTTATTTATTTATTTGAACTTGATGTACTAAAAAAAAATAAAACTGAAATAAAAATTAATTACTGTAAAGACATACAAACTATAATAGTTCTGGTCACACTTTAGTTTGGGGACTAATTATCTTAATTAACTAACAATTAACTTAAACTTTTGCCTCAATAAGCTCCTAATTTGCTGCTTATTTATAGTTATATAGTTATATAGTTCTCAATGATACTAAAATAACACTGTACCAGGCAATCATCACTGAACAACAAAATCTACAGTTCCTGTTTGAAAGTCCAAAAAGCAGCAAGCGTGTTGTTTCTCCAGCCTCTCGCAGCGCAACAGATCTGTCCGAGCTGTCATACGTGATCTACCCCTGTTTGAAATTTGTTGGCCTTCTCTTTGCAGCGGCGTCCATGCGCAATCTACTGTGTTCGTCACGCAGTGAGTCAGAGGGAGTCGTTCAGTAAACAGTTGGGTCTGAAGGCATAATTAAGGGGAGAGCTGAGGTCTATCACGGCAGGAAGAGATAGGCAGACAGAATGAGAATTCATTTAAATGCCGCCGCTCGGATAAAGGGAAATAATTACTGAGCTTAGCATGTACACCTGCCTCTGACTGCGAGAGGCATCACCTCACTTGCCACCATTTTGTGTAACGTAGTGAAATGAAGCCCGAGTCTCCCGCCGCTTTGCTCTGTTGGAGAGGATCTGTGGAGGGCAGCTGAGGAGACGAGTTGGCCTTTCTGCTTTGAAATTACTCCTACATGTTACAGAATTTTAGAGTCTGCTTGAGATTTTCTAGTCACGTATCCCTTGAATTATGCTCTTCTCTCACCTTTCTTTCTGTTCTCTAAACAGGACCATATTTTTGCACAGTTTCTTGCTCCAGAAACATCTGTAATTTGGTTCCTTAATTTGGCTCTGTTCCTTTAAAGGTTTGTTTTTGCTATTGTACCTTTAAAAATATATACATGTTGTTATTATTATATAGGCTAACTTCCATATTCCTGGATTTTCTTGTGAACGGGACAACCGGTAGCTTACAGGAAGATGTGTTGTAAATAAAACTTGAATTTCTTGACACCGCATCGGTTTTATGATCGAAGACGCGATAGAATTTGTTTTTCTCCAAAAGCGTTGTCTGTCGATGAGAAGACGTCTGCGAAGAATGCACCTCTGAGGACAAAAGAAGCAGTGAATGTGAACTCACAAACAAACACAATCATCTGTCATCTCATGTGTCCATCAGTTTTCCCCTGGAGGGACTCTATCCGTGCGGATGTGTGAGCAGACGTGTGCGTGCGCCCCTGTGGTTGGTTATTTATTTATTTCTTTTTTGATTGTGTTGACCATGGCCTCAAGCAAACAGAAGAAAATTGGGTCTTTTGTTTCCTGGGAGAGAGAGAGAAAAAAAAAACATCTTAGGAAGATGAGAGTCTGCAGTCGCAGTCATATAATACATATGATGCTTATCACTTTCTCCATGTTAATAATAATAGGGTTGTCAGTATTATATGTTCATTTAGCACAATTTATTTCATTATTTAAATTATTTTTTTAAATTTCTAATTTCTAAATATATGCATATACACGCACACACACACACACACATATATATATATATATATATATATATATATATATATTTTTTTTTACATTTTGGAGTTGGTGAGAATTCTCTATATTCACCAAGGCTGCATTTATTTGATCAAAAATAGAGTTAAAACAGTACACAGTAATATCTATAACAATAATATATATATATATATATATATATATATATATATATTAGGGCTGCCAGTCGATTCAAATTTTTAATCTAATTAATTACATGATGTTTCGATTAATTAATCTAATTAATCGCAAATAAATCTGACTGAAAATACCCCCCCAAAAAAGATTTAAAGCTATTTTTGTGTTAAATGAGAAAGTATCAAGTAGACATTACAAATTGTAGCTTTAGAAATATTTTATTTGATTCAATAAAAAATGTATTACACAAACATTTAGGCTACAATGGCCTAACATAAAAAAAGGAACATAAAACATTAAAAAAAGATCATTTGAGAAACATCTCAGTATTGTTTGTTCACAGAATTATTTTTTTTGGGGTGAACTATCCCTTTAGTGTTTTTATTAATAATAATAATAATAATAATAATAATAATAATAATAATAATTAAATGATACTCTAAACAAGACAAATAAAATCTGCCAGCAGGTGGCGGTAAATGTCATTCATTCGATTCGTTCAAACGGCTGATTCATTCAGGAATGAAGTAAATGACTCTGTTTATGAATGGGCCTTTGAATCTTTGGTTCACACGATTCGTTCAAAACGCAGATTCATTCAGAAAATAAACACCGCTGTGTTTCTCGGAGACGCACAACAATTCTGCTATGGCTTTAAAGGTAATGTTCTCTGCAAAATTGAGCAAAAACACATAATATTGTGTTTAAAATAGAAAACAATATCAACCTCTTATTTACTGTGGTATAAAGTCACATTTGCACTCATTATATTTGGGACAAAAACAGCCCTAGTATGATACAGCTCTCCCTGCTCCTGTGATATCGCTTATCATGTGATATAAATATGAGACAAAAACACATACAGGGGCATTTTTGCACCAATATCTTGAATTTTAGGGCATAACTGCATTTATGGAGTTGTTGCCCTGCATCATATTTGTCAACAGTCAACTGTATGAAATGTAAGATGACTTACAGGTCTGGGGGCGGGGCCAGTGGGTTAACTGCGTTAAAATATTTTAATCGCCTTATTTTTTTCTAACTAATTAATTACGTTAATGTGTTAAACTGACAGCCCTAATATATATATATATATATATATATATATATATATATATATAATTTAATGTAAAATGTAGAATTAAACTGATGCCTGCTCACAATACTTTATATCTATAACATACTTTATATTATACTTTACTCTAGCATTTTCTAATGATTCCACTTTGACTGTACGAGAAGTAAGGGTCACGTGTTTCCCTTCCTCCCCACTGTCCAGTCGTCCCTTAACATGTGCGCTCACGTGAGGAGAGTTACGAAGCTTTTCCAGGATGCTAACTAGACTTCAAACAGCTGGGCTGCCTTTTGAAGAAGCGAGGAGAGACCCAGACACACTCACGGTCATTATGTGAGGAATCTTGGAAGAGAAAATAACTCCTTAAATTGAAAGCAACACAAAAAGGTTTTTTTTTTCTTTTTTTTCTGTTGCTGTTGTTGTGGAGAACATCAAAAATGGTTTCAGGGATGCAATTATTTTAGATATATTTTGGACTTTGGGAATTGCTTTTGTGTTGCTTGCTAAGGTTGACATGAAGAGCCAGAGGAGAGGGCATAGAGCATCGTGCAATGCACAAAAACAAGTGGCACACACACGCAATACTGGTAAAATCAGGTGTTTTTGGACATTCTCAAGTGGGAAACCATTATACACAAAAAGCATGAAAGGAATATTTCTGCTTGATATATCACATATATATATATATATATATATATATATATATAAATATATATATAAAATAAAATAAATTAAAATAAGCAAGCAAACAAACAAATTAATAATTTTTTATCTCACATTTCAGACTTTTTCTTGCAATTCTGAGAAAAAAAAGGTCATAGCTGTAGGATATAAAATCGTGGAAAGATATAAACAGAACTGATAAAGCGCACAATTCTAAGAATACAATGTCAGAATCTGCGAAATATAAAATCAGAATTGTGAGATATAAACACAGAATTTATAGATATAAACAGAATTGACAGATAAACTCACAATTGTGAGAAGAAATGTTCGAATTTTGAGATAAAGTCGCAATTAGCATTTGTATTTTTTATTCTGTGGCAGGGAAGAAAAAGAATTTGGAGATGTAAACTTAACTTTCAGAGGAAAAATAAGTCAGAATTGCGAGACTGAACTCTGAACATGTGAAAAAAAAAGTCAGAATTCTAAGTAAACATCTTGCAATTCTTATTTTTATTGCCCACAATTTTGACTTGAGAGAATTGCAAGAAACTAAAGTCAGAATTGTGCGAGAAAAGTCGCTTTTTTTTTTTTTTTTGAAGGCATGTGCGAGAATGCTGAATGTGTCTGTAGTGGTACTTTAGTAACTGCATGTATATTAATGTGGTAAATATGGTTGCTTTTTAGTGTTTGTCACATACTTCACACTGAAACCATGGTAGATCAGCCGTTTCTGTGAAGCAGACGCACCAGATGTTGCTATGCTCGATAAATGAGTGTTGTATCCACATACTCTCAGTCTGATAGTTGTGTCTGTGCAGTGCCAGGCAGAAGCCAAATGAAAGGTAAACAACTCGAGCTAGAGTGAGAACTTAGTTGAGGCCAAGGAGGGATTACGGACTGGGTCGTTAGGGCCAGTGTGCTGGGACCTCTGACTGTCAGAGGTCTCGGGCTGAGAGGACTGCAGGGGCCCGACACCTGTTAGATGAACAGCACTAGTATGTGTGTCAGTTGATGTTGGCACAATCTGAAATAAATGAAGAAGTAAATTATCTGTCCCTGGTCCCTCCTTTGCACTAATAGTGCAATCTGAATAGATTATTATAGCCTTGAAGTTATGTACTAGTATGTTGTCTCATGCACAAGTATTATGCACATGATGTTTGTTTTGTAATTGCAACTTAGGCTCCTTATATGTCTTATTTTTTATGCTTACAAATGAACTATAGTAAATTATAGTAAGTTAATTAAGTTAATTTAGTAAGTTAATTGAATGAATGTGTTTAATAGTGTTTAGTAGTGTATTTTTTAATTATAATGGGAATTGAATTTTTATATATACCTGTATATTTATGTACTATACTTATATTATTCTCTACTTTATTTAATTAATTACTATGTTGTTGTTTTTTTTACTATGTTTATACTATATTATATTTAGATTACCATTTAAAAGTTTGGAGTCGGTAAGATGTTTTTTAAAGATCTTAAATTTGGTCAAAAATACAGTGTAAACACAAATAATGTGAATATTATTAGAGTTTAAAACAACTGTTTTGTATTTTAATATATATTAAAGCTGAATTGCAAACCTGAATTTTCATCAGTCATTATTCCAGACTTCATAATTCTTCAGAAATCATTTATTATAAGCTGATTTTGGTGCTCAAGAAACATTTCTTATTATTATCAATGTTGAAAAATGTTCTGCTTTATTTTTTAAACCATGATAAGGTTTTATGTTTCTTTGAATAAAAAATTCAAAGCATTGTTTATTGGACATATATTTTTTAATGTTTTACCTATATTTTGACATCAGTTTAATGCATCCTTGCTAAATGTATTTTTTTTAATCTATCTGTCTATCTATCTATCTATCTATCTATCTATCTATCTATCTATCTATCTGTCTCTCTCTCTCTCTCTCTCTCTCTTACATTAGGCTTGCTAGGTTGACTCTTGCCACCTTGTGCACATTAGAGTAAAAGCGTGTCCATTTTTCTTAAGTAAGCACATTAATGCCTGTGCTGAGCATTAACCTTGAGTCTTCTTCGACCTGGGCAAACACATTAATGTCTCTGGTGCTGGGCAGTTTGTTGACCCAAGTCCTAATTGTGTACAGTCTTCCATCGAACAAAACGCCCGGCACATCCGTCATTCTCAGCATTCAGGCCTTATTGACAGATCTGAATAAATGGTTGGCTAATGCAGGGAGCCTCATTGTTTACCCACACGCTTCCGACAGCAGTCACCATCACAGACTCTGACGGTCCAGTAATTTGCCCTCTATAGCAGTCGGGCAGATTTATGGAAATGATGCCGTTTCCTAGAGAGTCTAATTGAGTGTCTGCAGGGCTCAAGATCTTCCAATGTCAGTCACCGTAAGAAATTATGGCACATTCACCTGTAAGGGGAGGTCTTGTCAATCCCAGGGGCGATGATATCGGTTTACCAGTCATTATGGACAGTGACCTGTTATTTATCCATAGACACAAAGGCAATTTTAATATGTTACAGGTCTCTGGGATCAAAGGATAGATTTTCAACATGCTGCTCACGCCAACATCACCTCAAAGCCAATTTCTGATCTTTACAGTGAAAAAAACCCAAGAGTAACTTCTCTGTGGGGTGTCAAAGACCCTTCGCTTTGCACCTTTCACTCTGGTTGTATCCCTGGGGCATAAATGTCTTTTCCTCTTAATCTATTCTATTGTACAGCCCTGGTCTGAGGTTCAAAAATCAGTTCCCTTGAACAGGCAGATGGTAGAGGGAAGGTTCAGGGTGAACCAGAAGCACAGAAGACAGTGTCTTTCCATGGGACTAAGGGTTGGCGGGAGGTCCCGCTTCACCCGCTGGCTGTGTAATGTCCAAACAGCAGGAAGACTGATACTCGGCTTCACTTCAGCAGCTGTTCTGCCGCAACACAA
>JAFVLL020011074.1:0-14487 GCA_021397915.2 Tor tambroides
TGGTGGTTGAGGAGAGACCCCCCACATGATTGTAAAGCGCTTTGGGTGTATGGCAATACAAAATAAAGCGCTATATAAATGCATCATTCATTCATTCATTCATTAATGACACAAATTGTGACATTATTTTTTGCGTATTTTCCTCCTTAATTCTTGTTACTGTAATGCTTTTTAAATTTTGTTCTGATTTAATTTAAAATAAAAACAGTTTTACAAAATAAATGATTACTTTATTGCGTTATTGAAATAATTTTTTTAACAGTAATGTGAATTTATTTTTGCAGAAATCATAATTGTCTTAATATGAGTCTGTTTTCTTTAAGTAGAATTTTTGATTTCTTTAGATTTGAGGTGAAATCTCAATGTTGCGTAATGTTATATTGACAACAAAATCAGAACAAATAAATATTATTTAATGTTTTATTTTTTAGTATTTTATTTTTACTCTGTAGTAATATTTTATTTTATTTTACTTAATTGTTTTAGTAATATTTTATTAATTTAATATTTTATTTTACTTCGTTGTTTTAGTAATGTTTTTTTTATTGTATTGTATTTAGGTTTTTTTTTTGCTTTTTTGTTATTTTAAATTTAATATTTTATTTTGCCCTATTCTTTTATTAATATTTTATTTATCTAATATTTTATTTTACTATGTTTTAGTAATATTTTGTTTTATTTAATATTTTATTTTACTTCATTGTTTTAGTAGTGTTTTTTTACTTTATTGTATTTAGGGTTTTATTTTAATTTTTGGCTTATTTTATTTAATATTTTTTTACTTTTTAGTAAAAACTTTACTTTTTTTATTAATGTTTTATTTTATTATATTTAATATCTTATTTTACTTTATTGTTTTAGTAATATTTGGCTTTAAACTGGCTTTAACACATCAAACATGTAGCTTAAAACATCAAAATAATGTGCTTAAAAATGTCACATTGCAAAAATCTTAATTGACTTAAAATGAGGATCTGTTTCCTTTAACCTAAACATAACTCTTGTTTTCGGTCTTTCGATTTTGGGTTGAAACATGAGACATTTCTTCATTAGAGTCACATTTCAGGGCAGATGTGAAGGAGAGTCCGTATAACACCAGCTGGTCCTTTTTTTTTTTTTTTTTTTTAACAAAACGTTTGTAATCTTCATTTACAATTCCACTGATAATGTCTGAGTCTGGCCTCAGACGTGTGTGAAGTGTGTCTTTTTCATGAGATGTCACGCTTTAATTGGGCAGAATGGGGTGTAAATGAGACGGGTCTTTGTCTCCATGTGGGGCGTATGGGACGAGACGAGACGCCCGCGGGTGTGTTTGAGGAGGTGCCTCATTTAACATGCAGCATCCTCCTCTTTCATGATCAGACACACACACACTCAGCAGAGGTCTGACGTTTAATGATCGGGGCGCGAGCAGCTGTTCATTAGTTTGTCTCTTTAGTGTCCCGACACCCAGCAAATATTCCCCCTTCATTTCCTGTTCACCACCTGAACCTCCGTTAAACAGGCCGCTTAATGTGAAGAGAAAACACACAGTTCATAATGTCAAGAGCAAATCTCAAGCATATCAAATCACAGTGTTGCTTAATGTTAACAAAATCACAACAAAGAAATTGTGAATATTTCATTGGGACTCACTTTCACTACTGTGTACTTGCATTTAAATTAATCATTTGATACAGTGCACTTATTGTATACATCTTTTTACATTTATACTCATATATTTACCCTACCTATCGCTTAAACCAACCTTAAACCTAATCGCACACCTTTAATAACAGCAAAAGTGTTTTGCAATTTAATATAAGCACACTAGGTGCATTGTACCTAACTCTTATTTTCATACATAGTGGTTGAAGCCAGCTAATATTCTATTTTTATTGTATTATTTTATTTGATATTTTGTTTTGCTTTGATGTTTTACTAATGTTATTATTCTGTTTATTTTTTAACTTTATTGTTTTAGTTGTTTATTTTATTAGTATTTTATTAGATTTATTATTTTATTTTACTTTGTTTTAGTAATATAGTATTATTTAATATTTGAGTAATATTTTATTTTATTTATTTTTGTACTAGATTGTTATGGTAATATATTATTTTATTAAATAATTTATTTTACTTAATTGTTTTAGTAATTTACTTTATTACTTCTGTAATATTTGATTATTTTAACTTCGTTTTTAGGTATGTAACGATGAACCTCGAGCTAAAGTCAGACCATTCTGTTTTTGAAATTATACAGTCTAATTTAGACTTAACCTGCTCATGCTGCATGTATGCTGCATCTTTGTTTGGATCATGATTAAAATGCAGTGGTTGCCTCTAATTTTAAATGGAAAGAGCACAGACGAAGCCTTGTCTATATGAAGAGATTTCTTTTATTTGTGTAACTTATTTGAAACGTGCAGCAATAGCCTAATAAAAGGACACCTTTTCATTTACTGTATAATGTCTTCGATCTCATTTTGTTAAAAAAAAAAAATCGTGAATCGTATTGTGAGTTGAGTGAATCGTTACATCCCTGTTAATTTTTGATTTTACTGTATTGTTTTAGTAATATTTTATCATTTTACTAATATCGTATTTTATTTCATATTGTATTTTACTTTTGTTTTACTAATATTTTATTTTACTATTCTTTCATTTTGCTATATTTTATAGTAATAGTATTATTTTATGAAATGTTTTTTTACTTTATTGTTCTAATAAAATGTATTTTATTTAATGTTTTGTTTTATTTAGTATTTTATTTTACTTTGTTGTTTCGGAAATATTTAATTTTTTTTTTTTTTTTTTAGTGTCTTTACATTGATGTTTTGGAATTATTTTATTATTTTATTAATATTTTATTTTATTATTTTATTTCAAATATATACTGTCAAGATTTAATTATTGGATTTTTTTTTAAGACTAACATTACAGCATAGTTTGAATGTATCCAATAAATCTTTTCAGTCTTAAATCTTTAACAGGCCACATTTTCCATCTCTTTAACCCTGATCATCTTGAGCCGTGCGAAACATTTCTCAGATTGTTCCCTAATTTGTTGGAAAGCATCTCGTCCGTCTTGTTTTGGAAGAGGGATTTGGAGCTGTGCTGAATATTTAAATGGGTTCGCGGTAACGGAGGAGATTTTCACACGTTCCCCTCTAAATAAATAAGTGCCTTTGCAGGAGAGACTCTGTGTGTGTGTGTGTGTGTGTGTGTGTGTGTGTGTGTGTGTGTGTGGGGGTGTGTGTGTGTGAATGCTTGTGTGTTTGGGGAACTCCAGTGTGTTTTTCATTCTAGTTTGGATGGCATTCATGGCATTTCAGTCTCTGCTAAACATTAACCCATATTTCATTGTGGGATTCCCCAGCAGACGCTTAGATTGGCACGTTAACTCTTTCAGAAATCCTCACACACTCGCTCTGGATCAGCTTTTGCTTTTTCCTTCGGAAAGTGCGATCAGAGTCTGATTACTGACCTCGTGACCTCTGAACTCTGACCCGTCTGTATTTTATTATTTACAGTTGTGAAGAGAAGAGGAGATACATTGCTGTCAGCGGTAGAAGCATCTCAGGAAATGAGCGTCAACTTCTCTGGAGGTACAAACCGTGAGCTTATTATTATTAATGTGCAGGATATGGCATACACTCAAAAAAAATAAAATAAAAAAGATGCTGAATTCTACCATACATTCGCTTAAATTTCTTAAAATACATTGGCAATTAATTGGCTTTTTTTTTTTTGCATGTGTGTTTTATATTTTTACACTTTTTTTTTTACCATATGTTGGCTTTAATAATAATAAAATTTAAATAAAATATTAAAATAATTGTAATTATTAATGTGCAGGACATGTTATACACATGTTCACATGTATGACTTTTCTGTTCCTTTTATGTGATGTGATAGTGTAAAAAATTATTTTTCAAAGTTAAATAAACATAACTGGACTGTTTTTCTACTTTAAAATTAGAAAGAAATGTAGAAAAATTAAATTCTGTTTCAAAATTAATACCATTTTTACATGTTTTTAATGTATTTTTACGATTACACTTTACATTTTTATGCTTTTTACCATAAGTTATCATTAATAAATACTAACATAGCATAAGAAAATAATATAAAATAAAATAAAAATAAAATAAATAAGCAAACCAAAAAAAGTTGTTGTTTTTTATTTATTTTAGTAGAATACTAAAGTAAATGACATTGTTTTATTAATATTTTATTTCATTATTTTATTATAAATATTGTACTGTCAATATTTTATTGTTTTGTTTACACAAAGATTGCATTAAATTTATGAAGCATTGCTCTTGCAGCAATTTCAGCATCAATTTCTGTTTTCTGTACGTCCAAATGAGTCCAACAACAACTGTTCACATAAGTTTCAGTGCAAGAATTAAGTAAACTTCTGTTTAACATTCATTTAATTGCATGCAATGAAATTAAGTTCTCGTAATTTGGTATTACATAGCTAGTTTAATGAACTAAATTGAACAAGCAGCAAAAATTCTTTTTTTTTCTTTTTTTTTTTTTGAGTGGTATATATTATAGTTTCCAGTTCAGAAAATGTACAAGCTGGTTTGTTGTTGTTGCATTTATGTTTGCTCTGCATGCTGGGAGTTTTCTTGTACCCAGCATGCTTTGCTATAGCACATACTGAGGTCAATGAAAGTAAAGGCTTCAGTAAGTGGAAGTTTCTGTTGTTCTGCTACTTCTGTGTTGTGGTTAAGCACAAACTGAGTATTTCAGTTTAGAGCACATGCGTGCTGGTTAACTGGTGGGTAGTTGACTTGTACCTGCCAAACTCTCTTACTATATACACTATATAAGAAGAATAGAGGAAATGTAAGTCTTTTTGTATGTCTGTGCTGTTATTGTCCTGTATTCATGTCATAACCGTACTGCTAGGTTGTGTTTTGAACTGAAAACAAATACAAAAGCTTATTCTGTTGATCTAAAAGCCAAACATTACACTACAGTTTGTGACTTCTGAGTTGTAAACAGTGTTTTATTATAGTGAAAGTGAGAGTTTTTGGCTTTTTACCAGTGTTAGCTTTTTTAAATTACTTACTTAATAAAAATTTGTATTTCTATTAATTAAGTAAATTTGTAAGTCACTTTGGATAAAAGCGTCTGCTAAATGATTAAATGTAAATGTGACAATATTTTAATAAATAATAATAACAAAAACAAATAACTTTTTTCATTTTATTTTATTTTTATTTTGTATAGCATTTTATTACAATGAAAGCAACATTTTACCATATGTTGTTTTTTTTTGTTAAAATAAACAAATGCATTAAAGTTTTTTTTTTAATTATTGTTTATTTTATTTTATTAATAATAATAATAATAATAAACACTAACAAAAAGCTTTTTCCATTTATTTTTTAAATGTAGTATTTTAAATTAGCATTTTATTATAGTAAAAGTGAGAGAATTTTTGGCCTGTTACCAAATATGAAATTAAATATATGTAAAAAGTTTTTGTTATTGTTTGTCAATATTCTGTCTCTTTTTCTGAAAATTTAGTATTGTACTAAAGTAAATGACACATGGTTGGACGACGATAAACAGCATTTTATTATAGTAAAAGTGAGATAATTTCTGACTTGTTACTGCATGTTGTTGTTTTTTTTTGTTTAATTAATTAATTAAAACATTTTAATAATTAGCAAACTTTTTTATTTTATTTATTTTTTTAAATTTTGTATTTTAAATTAACATTTTATTATAGTAAAATTGAGACAATTTTGGCCTGTTACCAAATGTGTGTTTTTTTTTTTTTTTAATATATATAAATAAATTTTAAAAAGTTATTGGTTATTGTTTATCATTTATTTTTATTTAAAAAAAAAAATTAGTATAGTACTAAAGTAAATGACATAAATGGATGGATGACGATAAACAATATTTTATTATAGTAAAATTGAGACAATATTTGTTTTTTTACCATATCTTGGCTTTTTAAAAAATAGTTAATTTAAAAATGTAAATATTTTAATAATAAAAATAATAACAAACAGTGACCAAAAAAAGTTTTAAATTAATTTGTTTAAATTTAGTATGTTACTAAAGTAAATGACATAAATGGATGATGTTAAATTAATAACATCGTTACATTAATTTCAGCATGTGGGTCTGGATCTGGATTTCTGTACATCCAGTTTTGTCCAACAGTTGATCATGTAGTTTGTTTACAGTGACAGTCTGAACAGTGCACTTCAGTTTGTGACTCTTCTGAGTAGTAAAGATGGTTTTATTAAAGTGGAAGTGGGTTTTATTAAAGTGGAAGTGAGACGCTGTTGTTTGGGAAGGTGCTGAGCTCGCGGTATCAGCGTAACCTGTGTTCATTCCCTGAGAGCAACATCAATCTGCCATCTGTGTTATTTGTGGCATTTGGCGTTCGCAGCTCTTTCTGACCGAACCACTGCTAATTGGGCCAAATATGCGCTTTACAGCAGCGTCTGCTGCTCCGCTCATACAGATTTATGGGTGACGCTGACGTCAGGATGGAGAGTTATGTTTGAAAGAGTCTTAGTGTGTTTATACACTGTGGATTTGGTTAAAAATATCAGCCAGTCCACAAATACACAACAGGATTCATTTAGTCACATGCTGAATGCGTGCACGCACACACACACACACACACACCAGCACAAACATATGTTCACACATACACACTCGCCAAGCGCCAAATGTGAGTAAAAATTGGCTTTGGTGGGAAAATAAAATGCCAGTTATTCACCAGCTGTCTGGTCATTCTTCTTCTGTTTTTACAGTTTGATTTCTAAGAATGATCATGTGACCGTCACTGGTGGCTGATTCTACTGAAGACTCTTTTACCTCAATGAAAATATTATGTATTTACATTCACGTTTTTGAATTTGACAGATGCTTTTATCCAAAGCGACTTGCATTATTTTCACGTTATACATTTTCTTTTTTTATCAGTTCATGGGAATCGAACCCATTTTCTGTATTGAAATATTGAAATAGTTTTTGCATTGTGTGGTCAATAGTTACTAGCATATGAATGTCTTAAGTTGCAATGGTAATGCATGAAAACCGTAAACAACTAAAGTTTGCTTAACAACTTAATAGTTTCTTCCTAATTTTGACCTCATTTTGTCACAATACCAGTATTTCAATTACAGTAAAATTTCATGGTTCTTGGCACCAATTTCAACACCAATAAAAAAAACTGTTGAAATTTTTAAACTATTATGAAATATTAAATAAAATGAATGAGTTCATTTTTTAATGATAATAATAGTTTATAATTAATAAAATAATAATAATAATAATAATATTTTCAATATTTTAATATATAGTGTTGTATAATATTATTTAACTATTATTAGCATTATAAAAATTTACATATTTATTGTTTTAAATGAACTTTCTAACAATTGCATTTAACTTTGTGGAAAAAAATATATAACTAATAAAATATTTTTTTGTTCTTTTTTTGTGGAAGCTTTTAATACTAAATTTGTACTTTAAAAAATTATACATTTATTTAAATATATTAAATATTTTATTTTTATTATTTTCTTAATTGAGTATATATGAACTTGAGACTGGACTTACTTGAAGGGCACCTTGGGAGGTCATTCTCATTCTAGAGAGCATTTGATTGGACAAAAAAATTTGAATACGCCCCCAAGTGCACAATGATGTCATCAGTATTTTTTCTCCGTTTACCTGGAAAAGAAAGAGTGTAAATCATCTAACTTTTACAAATATACTAACATAGAGATGATGAGTTCAAAGATACTGGAGTAAAACCACTAAAATATTGGCTTTCTAACTAATAAACGAATGTGACACTTTTGATTTAGGACACAGCCCAAGCGCTGCATGCATTAGTGTTTTGAAACCATTCCCTCGTCTGTTCCGCTTCCGCATTCAGTGTGTGTGTGTGTGTGTGTGTGTGTGAGAGAGAGAGATCAGGCTCGCTGCATCGTGTCTGCGTCATCAGGCCCTTTCATTCATGAATAGTGTGACGTGAGCAATCGCAGCTATACCGCTGCCCACTCAGACGATCTGCATCTCTCTCTCTCTCTCTCTCTCTCTCTGTCTCTCTCTGTCTCTTGGCCGGCTGCTGTTTCTCGGCTGAAGGAGGATCATGCATGGCAGCGGCGTCAGCTGTGAGTAATCCACTGCAGTCTAGTGTTGCGCTTCAGCATTTCTCTCTTTCTTTCCTCCTTCCTGTGTGTATGTATTTGTTCATTTATTCGTTTATGCATGCTTTCTGATGGCCGTTCGGGGTTGAAGATGCCTAACTTGCGTGCATGCGTGTTCAGTGCGCATATGAGCTATATTTGTCTGGTGTTCGATGCGGCGCTTCTCCTCTCACTGCCCTCTGCTGAAGGACAGACGGAGCAGCCAACAGGGATACAGGGATACACCGCTACACACACACACACACACGCATACGGAACTTAATGACTTGTCTCAGGGGAATCGCATGTCATGCATTTTAACAATGCGTCTCTTTCCATTTCTTTTGTGTTGTCTAATTTGTCGAGATGAGTCAGTTTAGATCACAGCGTCTGTGTATATCACAATATATGACATTGGAGCACATAAGCAATCTTAAGTAGCACAGGTATATTTGTAGCAATAGCCAAAAATACATTGTATGGGTCAAAATTATCCATTTTTCTTTTATCCCAAAAATCATTAGGATATTAAGTAAAGCTCATGGTCCATGAAGATATTTTGTAAATTTCCTACGGTAAATATATCAAAGCTTAATTTTTGATTAGAAATGTGCATTGCTAAGAACTTCATTTGGACAACTTTAAAAGCGACTCAGTATTTTGATTTTTTTTTTATATATATATATTTGGTGCCCTCAGATTCCAGATTTTCAATAGTTGTATCTCAGCCAAATATTGTCTTATCCTAACAAACCATACATCAATGGGAAGCTTATTCAATTTCAATATGAATTTCAAAAAAATTGGTTTTGTGGTCCAGGGTCACATATAGTCATTGTTGCTTAACCGTATGATAATGCCTGTTTAAATGCTTCCTAGATTCAATTCTCTCTTTTTATTTGGAGCTTGATGGATTCAAGCCAGAAACTAAATTATAAAATGCATCGTTCTTACTCTTAATTCTGATTGGATGAGCCTGTTTCATAAAATAGTTGACATACACACCTTCTGTATTAATGATTTAAATTGTGATGTCATGGTTGAAAACTGTAAATAATGTACTTAACTTCTTCCTCATTTTGACGGCCAATAACAACATTTCAGTAGTCGGTGTCAATACCAGTAAAATTTCACGGTTCTTGGTACCAATTTGGGTGGCAGAAAAAACTGATGGAACTATTAAAGTTTTTAACAATTTGAACTTTGTGAAAATAAAAAAATAATAATTAATTAGTATAAATTAAATAAATTAGTGAATTATTAATGTTAATACAATTATAATAAATATTTATAAAATATTATATTGCATAATATTACATGCTTTTATATAATAATATTGTTATATTATAACTAAACTTTTTTTTTTTACAAATTTTTATGTATGTGAAAATAAATGTATTAAACAAGTTCAGTTAATTATTAATGCTAATAATTATTATTAGTAAGTTAATAGTTATTAGTAGGTAACATTTATTCTGTATGTTTTATTGTATTGTTTTATATTACATTATATAATATAATAAGTTAGTACATTTTATTTAATTCTGAAAATAAAAAAATAAATGAAGAGTTAATTATTAATGGTTAATAATAGTAAGAAAAATCATATTTATTATATTTATATTATGTAGTATTATATTATATAATAATATTATAAATTATAAGTTATTTATATATTTTATTTAACTTTGAAAATAAAAAATAATGAATAAATGAAGAGATAATGTATATATCTATATGTTTATATAACTTTGTTTAATTTTGAACTTTAATTTATCTGTTAAAATAAAAAGAATGAATAAATAAATGGTTAATAGTTATATTTCCAGCTAATTGTTAATTGTAAGAAAATTATTTTTATTCACTCACTCACACACACACACACACACACACACATTCATACACTGAAATGTTTTAAATAGAAATTTCTAGTAAATTTCACAAATAATTACAAATAAAGCAAGCAACACATTAAATTAAATGTGCAATTTTGAAGTAGAACGACTGAAATAATATTTTCTTGTAAAATGTACATCAATAATCTTTGTTTCATGTACATCTTCAAAAAAACAGCATCTTTATTTATCTATTTTTCTCCTGTGATGCTTTTCTGTTATATTGTCACATGTCGTCCATCTGTTTTCCAGCTGGAATGGAGGAAAGCAGCTCCGTTTGTTTCTAAGCGTGTTTATATAAGCTCACACTGGCCACCAGAGCTTTAAAACAACAGAGACAGAAAGACAGAGAGGCTCTTGGGAACTGCTCATGTAGAGCAATACAAGAGCTTCTTCAGCCAGTTGTAAAGAGGGAATATATGTGTGTGAGTGTGTGTGTGTGTGTGTTGAGTCCGCAGCAGCTAATGGAAGTGCCGATGTAAAGTATTGATTATGTGTCAGAGCTGTAAAAGCGTAGGGGAAGACGAGAGAAAAGAGCTGGATGATCCTGTAATCTTGAGTCGTGTCATTGTAGAGTGTGTGTGTGTGTGTGCATCATCATCATCATCATCATCATCTTCCTCTGTCTGTGGGTGTGGGTGTTGAAGAGGAGCAGCAGCTGGTCAGATGGAGTCGCTCCTCTCGTGTCCTTTGTTGTCGCTCTGGGATCTTTTCTTGTCAGAAGTGAGCTGAAGCAGTTTCTTGCTTCTTTTTTCCCCTCCTAATTCTTTTCGTCTGCCTTCTGTGTGTTTGTAAAGTTTTAGAGTGCAACAGTCACTCCAGAAGTAAAAATCCCATTCATTTTCTCAGTAGGGAAACTGATTTCAAACAATAAACCAAAGACATACTGTGAGCTACAAAGTTGTTAATCGCTGTAATGTGCTTTTTATGAAGCCATTAGCTTCATTTGCAAAAACATTTGCAAAACATTATAAACTGTATGTGTTTATGTATTTGGCTTATTATTTATTTGTAAAATAATATTAAAAATAACATATGTGTTTATATGTAAATATTATATGTATGTATTTATATAATATAATAGTGTGTGTGTGTGTGTGTGTGTATATATATATATATATATATATAATTAAAAATAAACATTTGCATAATATATTTTCTTAAATTATATATATAATATATTATATTGTAAATATTAAAAATTACAATGTACAGTTAGATAACATTGTAAAACACATACTGTTTATTTATTTATTTTATAATTTAAGTTGTGTTAATATGCAATGAAATATAAACATTTGCAAAACATGTATACACACACACACACACAAACAATTTGATTAATTTTTAAAATAATATTTATATAATAATAATCCAAAATTATTTTTCAGATGTGTGTATGTTTAATGACTGAAGTGTATGTATAGTGTATTGTTATCAAAAAGTACACAGTCTTGTGCCTTGGTATTTTGTTTGATTTTCAAATATATTATTTGCTTCAAATCAAATGTTGTAATGTGATTGTTGGTTTGGTTCAAGGCTTATAACTTTAACAAAGACTTTTTAAAATCCCTATGGGAAAATGAACAGGAAAAATGGAAAAAAGTGGGCGGGGACTGTTACATTCTGCAGTGATGTCAGATCATTCTGACTCACGATTGGCTGATGTCAGGCTCAGCGTCTGTCTATCAAAACCGTATGGCATGTGGCCGCATGATGCTGGTTCCCCGGGGCTCTGTGTCTCCTGAGAGCCGATGGGATGGGGCCCTGAGTGACGTCGCACTGATGCACAGCGTCACAGTGTGTGTTTTCCTCCGTCTCTGCAGTCTGTTTTTAGCCGGCTGCTGCATCAGTGTTGTTATGACTCACCTCACACTCCCACAGTCCTCCAGCCATATTTGCTGTGATTGACACTCTTGCTCTTAATAATCGCTCCTCTGCGGGTGAATGAGTGTGTGTAGGAGGAAAGAGCTGCTGTTTGCCTACGGGTTTCTGATAAGAACCGAACCGCATTAACTGTGACCATCACACTGATCAGACTTTCAGATCATGTGGACACTAGAGATTTTGCTGTATAGTTTATAGTGTTTTTTTATGTTTGAAAACAAACATACTGTGAAACCAGAGTAGTACGATAAATGAGTAAATCAAAGACATACAGCGTGAGCAGTGTAGTCTGATTCTTATGAACCGGTTCTTTTAATGAATCATTCAAAAAGATATGATTTGAATCCTGAATCTTTTAACTGAATCAATATCAGCTGTTATTGAGTCACTTTCTAAACTACAAGGTATGCCTGTCTTGAAATAAAGCAAGTTTTGTGAATATTAAAAAACTGTTCATATGGCAGTGTGCTGTTAAAAGATGAACATTTGTAAAACGTTATGTATGTATATTTATTTATTTATTTATTTTCATTTTCTTAGTAAAATAATACTAAATTGAACAATGTATACTTAAACATTTGTGAAACATTATATACATACTACATTATTTATTTAATTTCATTTCATTTCATTTTTATTTATTTGTAAAATAAAACTAAAATGAACAATGTGTAGTTAAACATTTGAAAAATCATTATGTATATACTACATTTTATTTTTTTCATTTTTAATTATTTGTAAAATACTAAAATTAACAATGTGTAAAGATTTGCAAAACATTATGTATGCTATTTTTCTTATTTATTTGTAGCATAATATTAAAAATAAAAGTGAGTAGTTAAAGTCCCCCTGTAGTCGAAAAATTTTATCCTTTAAAACTAATCTTTGATCATCAAAATGACATATTTAAATGTTTTTTTTTCTTGTGAAAATAATTTTCTCATGCCTTAAAATAGCTTGAATGTAACTCTACACCCTTGCCTCATTTACTATATGCAGATCTATGAATATGCAAATTAGCCCCGCCTCCACTCAGTCACATCAGCCAGCCAGGGCCTCCTGATCCACTAACTGAACTGTAGGAAATGCCATACAATGGCAAATGGAAATATTGGTTTAATTAAGGCTTAAGCCATATATGTTTGAACCAGAAACAAGCTGGTATGCTCAACGGAAGCAAGGAGACTGATGGCTAACTTCGTGAGGTAATATTATCTGTTTGATTAACCTGGCTGCTTTCTCACTAGACCCTCTGCTTTGCAGCACAGTTAATGATATGCTAATGACAGGATCCCTTGATGTGATTGGTTACTAAAATTTGTGACATAGCAAAATAAGGGATGTTTCAAACCACGTTTCTGTGATTCTGTCACTGTCACTACAGTTTTAAGGAGAAAATACTCAGCAATGGTGTTGATTAATGGATTGGCACATGGTTTGTCTAAAAGCATATTAAAAACACCACATAGACAAATAAACAACATAAAAAAAACTTGATTTTCACCACAGGGGGACTTTAAAGATAAACATTTGCAAAACATATATATAAAGTTTTATATGTATGTGTGTGTGTGTGTGTGTGTGTGTGTGTATATATATATATATATATATATATATATATATATACACACACAATTTATTAATTTAATTTTTATCACATTTGTAAATATTAATAATATATCATAAAATATAATTACTAATTATCATTTTTTTATTTGATAAATTTGTAAAATAATACTAAATAAATTATTTTTATTTATATAATATAAAATATACATTTTTAGGTATGTAAATAAATAGAATGAAGGGTGTGTATAGTGCAAGATTATCAAAATATAAGCAATTTTTTCCATTTACTTTCCAGCTACAAGAAAACTATATTATGATGTACACTGTTATCGTGACATAAAATGATTCATACCCTGATGAAAGCTTGTTCATGTCATCCAGCCCTGCTCCCACTGAAGCTCCTGCGGCTGCGTCTCATTTGACGTCAGACTGCAGCGACTGCACTAAAGCAGATGTATTTAGGCCATTCGTGTCCCTGCGCTCTTATGATTTCAGCTTTAATAAACAGCAGCATTAGGATCCCAAAGCAGGAATAACTGTGCAGCCTCTGATCCGAACCCGCAATAAACCCAAAGCAGGATCAGCACTAGTTAGTGTGTGCGTGTGTTTTAGACGTGTTTGTGTGTTAATGACCTCCGTTTGAGCCCAAAATCATCATATTTTGATGAACATTGAAATTTGCATTGACTGACATTAGGAATATTTAACAGTATAACAGTATTTGATCTAAAAAACAACACTGCAATGATTTAAAAGCACTGTTTATTTGAGCATTAGGTTTCCTGAAGGACATGCCATTGTACTAGTTTTAGTGTCCTGTTTTTTTGCTTGTGAATATAAATATAGAATATGTTTATGTTGTTTTTATGAACATTTTCCAGGTTAAGTTAAAATGCACAGAAACCGACATTTATTCCAGCTTCATATTACGTTATAAACACTGGTTCTAAATCATCATGAGATTAATTATATAT
>JAFVLL020011076.1:0-33927 GCA_021397915.2 Tor tambroides
ACGTGCCCTGCTCACTCCAAAGTCCCCAATCCAAGGGGATAAGGATGATCACTTCCATTTGGAACTTGCCCGTGAACCGTTCAGTACACGATACGCGTACCGTTGCACCCCTACTAAATATAAAACAGATTGAGGTGACAAGGTAAAGCTGGCATTATAAATGAAATCTGTGTACATAAAAGGACAAACAGATCCAGTGAGTCATAACAATGAAGTTAATTTAAGTCTCTTTTTCAATCATAGACTGCTTCGAAGGTACCAACAGCATCTCCTTCCCTCTCTTCAGGAGAGTTAGTTTCTCATTAACTCTCTATGTGATAAACTTATATAAATAGGTAACCATCAACCTAAACTATCAGGCCTGAAGCATGTACTCCATCAAACATGTCAACACAAATTTGTCCTTGAACAGATCTATTAGTCATGCGCAATTTAACAAGCAATGGTGGGGATCTGTTAAGTAATCACATCACAAGACATTCCCCTCGATTGCCAGCTCTTCACTCACAGCTGTCATGCCAACTGAGCGATGTTCCAATGCGTACAGTCCTTACTAATCACTCGCTACAAATCACTCATCTTATTGAATTGTAGATGAATCAATGCACTTGGACAACATATTTAAGGGACTCTCTGCAATGCTCATGTGTAGGAAATACACTGTAAAAATGACTGAATAGATTGAGTAAGCAATGCTAAAAAATACAAAGATTTACTAGATTATTGTTTTTGGTTTATGATTTTGGTTTTCTGATTTAGTCCCATGCACTGGGCATGAATAATTCATGTGGTTGCATATGATTTTCTATGCACTGATGTTGATTTTTGTCACTTTTACTGGCATCAGGATAGTTTGTTCCTAATTATCAGTCTGTGAGAGGCTCTTGAAGGTATTTTATGAGTGTCTTTAGCCTCATTAGTGTTCATGTGATGGGTGTTTCTGTGATGTTTTCATTATTTTAAGACAGCAAGTACTTTTATTCCCATGACAAGTAAGTTTTTCATTGAAAACATGGTGAACAATTTGAATAGAAATCTTTTGAAGACATAATTTAAAGACATTTTCTTACAGTTACTGAATCTAAATAATGAAGGTATATTTTAAGTAATGTCAACTTGGCAGCATTTTAAGGCCACTTGAAGGAATAGTTTACCCAAAAATGAAAATTTGCTGAAAACGTACTCACCCTCAGGCTATCCAAGATGTAGATGATGATGTAGATGAGTTTGTTCTTCATCGGAAAAGATTTGGAGTAATGTAGCATTACATTACTTGCTCACCAATAGATCCTCTGCAGTGAATGGGTGCCGTCACAATTAGAGTTCAAACAGCTAATAAAAACATCACAATAATCCAAAAGTAATCCATTCAACTCCAGTCCATCAATTATCATCTTGTAAAGTGAAAAACTGCATGTTTGTAAGAAAACAAATCTATCATTAAGGCTTTTTTAACTTCAAACTGTTGCTTCTGGCGAGCACGTAATCCATAATATTGCTTTCTCCAGTAAAAAGTCTATCTCCTGTTTTTCTCTCACATCAAAATCCACTGATATATTTGTTTACAATTGTTTTGGACTGCTTTATCTGGTAAATGGTGCTTGAAATATATATTTTCTCTCCTCATTCACTGGAGAAAGCAATATTATGGATAGAGGATTCGTATTTTACAGTTTGAATTTAAAAATGTCTTGATGGATTTGTTTCTTACAAACACACAACTCTTTACTCTGACGGCACCCATGCACTGCAGGGGATCCATTGTGAAGCAAGTGATTTAATGTTAAGTTTCTCCAAATCTGTTCTGATAAAGAAACAAACTCATCTACCGTACATGGCTTGAGGGTGAATACATTTTCAGCATGTATTTGTGTGGTTTGAGTTTAAGCTTTATAAAATTTTTGGATGACTTCTTGGTCATCTTGGCCTATGATATTCAACAAGTGAGTCATGAATTATACACCCTAACTAAGGAAAAGTAAAAATGTAAAAGCTTTACATAGCCTGTGTGCTCCTGTTTAGGAATAACAATATATAGTTCTGTGCATTTGGAGTTACTGAAACTCTGGATTCAGCTGCTGACTTGTGGACTCCAGTGGTGAATGCTCCAGCTGCTATGCCAAATGAAGACTCAATCACACGGGCACTGGGGCTTAACCTGCGGTTTTCTCTATTTCCACAGTCTCGCTCTCTCTGCCATCTATACGACCCGTCTCCTGCCGAAAGCTATTCATCACCCTGTCACCTGGTACAGTCTGACCGCTGCCCAACTGAACCACTCCTAATGGACCATCATATTCGCCTGACTTCGTTCCATTTAGCATGGAGCACAACTCTGCAAGAGCTCAGTCAGAGATGATATGCCGCATGAAGATGGATTTGTGGGCTCAGCCATGCCTCCCCTCGGTTGTATCTACTCAGCACTAAGATGACAGTAAACATATACATGATTTGAGTGGAATGTGAATGAAATTGAATGGAGCGAGTTATATTTTATTCTGTTATGGTGAAAGAAATGCAAGCTTAGTAATAATCAATATGATTTATGCAGACTAACCTGCAAACAATAAACAATACATTTAGGATCAAAAGGAGTTTAAGGAGAATGTGTGGACTGCTGATAAATGTTTTCGGGTTTAGAATAGCATTTTCAACTCAATTCATTTGTTTTGTTGATTTATATATTTTTATGGTGATTTTTGTTTTTCCTCATACACTTGGTTCCATGTATCACTCTGCAGAGGATAGAGGATTTGTATTTTGAATTTAAAAATGTCTTGATGGATTTGTTTCTTACAAACACTTACTATTCACTTCACAAATTGATGGACTGCAGTCATGTTGTGGATTATTGTGATGTTTTTATCAGCTGTTTGGACTCTCACTCCAGAGGATCCATTGACAAGCAAGTGATTTAATGTTAAATTTCTCCAAATCTGTTCTGATAAAGAAGCAACTCATCTACCTCTTCGATGGCTTGAGGGTGAGTACATTTTCAGCAGTCTCTGCAGTCTCTTTCCTCTCACATAATCTTTTCAAATCAATATTTCATGTTCATTAATTTACTTATTTGTTAAGTAGCCTTGTAATTAGCAGCATAATTGAAAGTACCAGTTTGCATCACAGCCCTGATCAATGTGTATGGGTTTATTTTGCTATAAATACTAAGTTTTTAGCTTGTAAAGACCTGCACTTAACATAATGTCTTATATGGTATGCACTATGGCTCCATTTTCTCCAACAGTTAGAAAAGGACCTCAAATCTGATTGGTCAGCATTCCAAAAGTTCTGATATAGACCTCTTGCATTAGAGAAACAAGCGCGAAGTCATCTTTAGAATTTTGTCTTTGAACAGTTTTTGCTGTAGCTATATTTCATTGCTGTAGAAGAGTAATTATCTGGTGAAGTGGATTTACTTATTGTAGAGTTAATGAAAGTTACCATGAACATTGTAATGTTCAAAGCAGATGTCATATCCAATGTCAGTAGACCAGGAAGATTTTTGAATGAGCGGTTTGTTCATAAATTCTATCGACCTTATCTTCATGCTGTGAAAAACAATGAGCGCAGTGCTGTAAAGGGGCAAGGCTACATAAGGTCTATACAGCCCAAAAGCACTGGCTCTTTTCACTGTGTTTAACACTGTATGTGTTAGTCTGTTACAGACAGACTTTCAGTCTGTGTGTTAGTGGGGGTGATTTTTCAGTGATTCTACCTGCAGGTTACACTGTTATACACGTCACTATGAGTAAGTCATTGAATTATTTACTTAACCGATTTGTTCAAAAATGCTGGAAGATGTGCAAAAGGCTCTGCTGTGTCTTTGTTTGAAACCGTTTGGTGGAGCAAAACCATACAAAGTAACTAGAGATACTGTGGCTAAAATGTAAATTATTTGGTATCACACTCGCAATTGTGCTGGTTTTTTAAATACATAGGGCTGTGTGTCTAAACTGGCTTGACGACTTTTGTGTGTGAGTAATGATTATTAGCGTAGTGGTTAAATTTGAGGCTGACGGATTGATCCTAGTTTGGCAAGGAGAAAGTACTGAAAGATAATCAAATCTGTCGTGATATAATAACTGGAGTATTACTAGTAAAATATTGTTAAAATGTTATCAGATTGCTGTGAAATGTGAGTATGCGGTGACAAACAGTATTGCTACACGAACGTGGCCTTACAGAGCGGGGGAGTTTCTCCTACAGTCTTTCCAACTCTCTCCCAGAGGACAAGTTCTGTCAGCTGTGTCTTTTATCTTTTTCTCTCTTTTAGGACTTGGTCTGGGCTAGATATGGTGCATTTTCATGTATTTTTCATCAGAGGAGACTGATGTAGTGCTTCCACATGGTGGTATGGCATGGTGATAACTTGATAAATTCTGGGTGATGTTTTTGCTGTTGTTGTTTTTCATAGACTGTGTAAGTGACTCATTTATTCTCACCAGTTGTCGGGGACTCTTGTTAGGCAGTTTAAATGAACAAATGATATTATCTTTTGAAGTTCTGGCTCTCATGAAAAATTTTGTACAAACAATACAGAAGTTGAGATACTGGAGTAGAAAACTGACATCAGCTAGTGTATTTGTCAGTCATTATATAATATGATATCAACATATTTACTGTATATGAAATTGAATGGTTAACATTTGTTTCATACTAAAGTATATTGAAGGTACATTAATTAGTTTAATTGATAATAATGCTTCAAAATACTAAAAGTGTTGCACCATGGATATATGATAGCTAAATCTGTTTCCTTTTCAACTATGAATTACTTCAAAAGGCTAATGTGATTCAGTGTAAAAATAGCCAGAATTTCTCACTTCATCTTTGACATGAAACACAACGCATGATGATAAAATGACAGCTGATGTCGAATAATGTCTTACAGTTGATTGCGCATTCACTGTTGACAGGAACATGCAAAAGACTGTCAGTCTGTCAGTCCAGTGGAAGCTTTTGCATGACCATATTCCCATGCTACAATCCATGCATTCAGGCCTTTTATCCAAGGTGAAGGAGCAAAATAAAAAATGATGAAGACACACCATCTGTCTCTTGTGAAGGTGCTACACTCTTTCCAAACAATAGTATGCAACACTTAAATTCACTCAAGAAAATTTTCCATGAACTTCCATTTATGCATCTGACACTTCACACAAAAAATATATATGCTAGTATTTTTATGCCCACAGACAGTGACTCGCCAGTGATTCATTCAATTCGTTGCATGCTCCATTTCCACTATGCATTGTGTTTTATCAAAAGGTGATTTTGTGCCTTTTTTTTTTTTACTTCATTTCTTTCCAACCTAAGAGGAAACAGAAAAAAATAGCAGCCCTGATCAGAAGCTTTGCTGTAGAGAAGCCTTTGATTTCTAATGGAACTCTGAGGACTTACTGCACAAATGCAAAATGAACAAATATCTATGGTCATCAGAAGTCAAATATATTTTCTAATGATGCATCAAGATGTTGTTTCGAGAGTTCTAATGGCAGGGAAGGAAACTGTGTACTGTCAAGAGGCTTTATCATACCATCTGTTAGGGAGTTGTTGTTTTTTTCATGTGTGATCATCAGTGCAAAGAGCCGCTTGATGGCCGCATTATATTTTTATTTGTTTACAGATCGCTGGTCACCTGGTATTAAAGTGATAATCAATTCTAGAGGAATTAATCATGCATTAATCACCATGGACAATGACACTGGGAGTCTCTTCACTCTAGTGCTTTATTTAAATGATGTTTCATATCTCTATGAACAAAACAGCTGAATAATCAGAACAAGTGGTGCCTCTCCATTCGGGTCTGAAAAACTCAATCAATCCCTAATGATTGCTTTAGCTGATATAAAGTGAAACATATATGGTTAAAAGTCCTTTCAAGTAATAAGTTCAAAAGTGAATAAAAAGTCAGAATTGTGAGAAAAAAGTCTGAAATCTGAAAAATTGTGGAGGAAAAAAACAGAATTGTGAGATGTAAACTTAAAGTTAGTTTACATCTCAGAATTGCAGGGAAAAGTAGAAACAGTGAAATATATAGTCTCAATTTTTTATTTATTTTATTCCGTAGCAGAAACAGGCTTCCATAGGGATGCCATTTGAATCTGCAAAGTATGTGTGTAAAACAGGAATTTCTCTAACCTCTTCCAGAAAACTAGTACCGCCTATATAGGGCTTTAGTATGCAGGCCACATCTTACCTAATTGAAGTTCGAAAATTACACTTTTAAGAACACACAAGAGGATCCGTTTACATTTGGATGTTCTGCACACTCCTCCTTTACCTAGGGGCACTTCACCTCTGTGTTCATGTGTCTGAATTAATGAAGTTTCAGGGTTATATTGGCACGCTGACATAATCTGTAGTCACATAATGTAGAATAAAGCCAAAAACAATTACATGCATGGATGACTCATAATGCGTTTATAACTCAAAATGATTTCATTACCCCCCTCCTCTTTTTTACACGATTTCACACTTCATTGTGCGGTATTAAATGATAACAATGGCACACATTAAATCCAATGTCTTTCTTCTCTCAATGTAACTATTATCATTATTATTAGCCAATTACTACAGTGCCTGTTTTCTAATTCATAACAGCTAAGCTATTAATGGCCACACCAGCTGTTCTGTTATTTCACTGTAATCTGAAACTAAAGTAATACATTTTTTCCGTGATGTCTTTTGTCATCTAGAACTGTCTGCTAATTAGGAAGGCTATTATTCATTACCATCCGGAACCACGTGTTTCCGCCAAAGCCCTTCCAATGTATTTCTGTCTAAAGGACATATGGATTTTATTTTCTCTCCCCTCCATTCTACATATAGAGGTTCTCCTGTGGAACCTTTCAGGAGTTATTGCCCCTTGAAATACAATAAACCTAAATACCTCCGCTAACTTTAGTACCTGTCTGTGGAACCTCCAGACAATGACGGATGAAAGCTTCCCTATCAGAACAACTGGAGGAGCTTCCTGAGGTGCGCTTTTCACCCTGCACTGATAGACACTTTCATTAAGTCTCTGTCCATACATCTTTTGTCACTGGAGGACAAAGACAAAGAACCAAACTGATACAATATTCTCCTTTCTATTTCTGTGCCAGCCACTCATTAAGCCACCGACTAACTAATATCCATGTAATGTCTCGAAATAGTTAAAGATCAATAAATATAATATTAGTGTTACTTTCACTGTTTTGAAGCATTGAGATTCATTGTATGTTCTGGCTTATCTTGTGTT
This sequence comes from Tor tambroides, assembly GCA_021397915.2. Lineage (NCBI taxonomy): Eukaryota > Metazoa > Chordata > Actinopteri > Cypriniformes > Cyprinidae > Tor > Tor tambroides. The sequence goes on from JAFVLL020011076.1 coordinate 7,244, forward strand.
GAAGAGGCTGTGGTTTAATCATCGTTTCTGTGCACACGGCCAGCAGTCAGGACCAAGGACATCGATAAGGTTAATAACAAACTTGATGTGCTATTAGTGTCGTGTTTTCTGACAGATCCTAATAGAAAATGAGTGGCTTAATTTATCTGAAATCATGTTGGTAATTAGGCTCTTCATGACTGTGAATATCCGTGATGCAATATGTTCCTAATGTTCGATTGTGCAGGTCTCAGTTGCAATTAATGAGTTTGTTATAAGTGCATCACTCATTGAACTAGGACAGAAGCAATTACAATATGGCAAGTTGAGATTTACTTCTGAAAATGTATGATTTTTTACACTCAGAAGGCTTTGTGTTATTATTTTCATCCCTTTTTGGCCTTAGGTTTCCTTTTGTTGATTTTTTTTAAAAAAACTCTTCTTACATTTTCTGGCTTTCTTTCTTTTCTTCTTAAATTTTGTCTTTATGAAAAAATCTAAAGAGTCTGAATCTGATTAAAGAGTGTCATATGTGACCCTGGACCACAAAACCAGTCATAAGGGTCAATTTTTTGAAATTGAGATTTCTTCTGAAAGCTGAATAAAGCTTTCCATTGATGTAGGGTTTGTTAGGATAGGACAATATTCGGCCGAGATACAACTATTTGAAAATCTGGAATCTGAGGGTGCTAAAGTATCAAAATATTGAGAAAATCGCCTTTAAAGTTGTCCAAATGAAGTTCTTAGCAATGCATATTACTAATCAAAAAATATGTTTTGATATATTTATGGTAGGAAATTTACTAAATATCTTAACGGAAAATGATCTTTACTTAATATCCTAATGATTTTTGGCATAAAAGAAAAATCGATAATTTTGACCCATACAATGTATTTTTGGCTATTGCTACAAAAATTTGTGGCCTAGGGTCACATATATTTCTAAAATATTTCTAGCATTTCACTGAAGCATCACTTTCATGGGATTTAAAGTCAAAATTTACTTAATTTACTTTCTTAATACATGTTCCTGGACTTGTAATACATTTTGGGAAAAAAAAATATCTTTGAAATATATTAATTAAAATTTAACTTGCTCTGCCTCTGAAATGACTTTATTATCAACCCCTTCACTCCAACTATCATTCATATAGAGACCTTTTTTTTTCAAAATATAATTAATTTCTGATTAATAAAAACTAGTCCCAACTGTACATTTATAATAAAGTAAGTTATAAGTTATAATAAAACAGATTTAAAATCATCCAGCTTAGAGGAGCCAAAACAGTGCAGAAACAAAGAAGCAATTCATCACTGGAAGATCGAAAACCACATACTTTATTCTCATAGTCTTTTTGCAAGATCACCTAAACTGATGGAGCAGTTTTTGAATTAAATACAGGGTGTGAAAGGTCCATTTTAAATACATAAATATGTGCTCTTTATCTGAATGAGGAAAGAATATTGTCGACAGTGCATAGTTTAAATTATGGGGATATGTAAGCTGAGCTGAAGTATATAAAGTTTAGAAGTAAACATCAAACACATTTTCCATTAAATTTCTGAAACTGTTTAAGAGCAATGTATTTTCTTTTTCTTTTTTTTTTTTAAATAATAAAGATGCATAAAAAGACAAAAAAAGGAATAATATGAATGTTGTACCATTTTAACACTAAAAATGCAAATGCAAAAAAAACAAACATTTATGTCAATTGAATATGTTCTCAATAATTAATTGTATCTTATTTTCTAATAATTATAAATAAATCAGTGTATGTCAATAAATATGGCTCCAACCATGTGCTATCACTAACACCATGATGTCACTATCATCTCCAGTGGATTTGAGAGGCACCACTTAGCAAACGAGTTGCTATACACTACAGTTCAGTTCAGGTAAGAACTCAAAGGTTTACTCTTGCTACCCCTGAGAGAAAATGTATTTTATACAGTAGTTTAATAACACTTCCCTGGCAGCTCAAGTGGTGTTACAAGGTGCCTATGCTTCATGCATCACACTAAAACCCTGTTATTTTTGTGTTAATGGTGCCAAACAGATGCCAGAAGTGTCACATTTCACCTCACTTCTCCCTTTCCCTCAGAGACACTGTGGAGGCAAAAATGGTGTGTCAACCTGAGCCTGTGAGACATTTGACAGATGCTTACAGAGGCTTGGATTACCACCTCAGCAACTAGCAAGATAACCAGTCCCTGTAGCACTGCCTAGTTAACTCTTTAATGTGACATGACATTGTTCCAATAAACTGAATCTAATTCCTGTCTGGAGCTGGTCTAAGCCTCAAAACAACTTCTGAGCTTGCAAAAGCTTTTTACTTTAACTGGATTTACATCCAACAAGTCCAGGTGGTTGTCCTTCTGATCTGCTTAGAGTTTGCAAGCCCTAGATTAGCACTGAAGAAGATTTGCGTTTATACCTTTGTAAGGAAGAAGAATTTGTTGATATTTAATGTAATTTAATTTTATGTTTACATTTTTGTTTGTCATATAGACATACTGTAGCTGCGGAAGCCAGTTTCACTCGCAAAGAAAAAAAATAAATAAAAATGTCTCATAATTGTGACACTGTATCTCAGTTATCTCACACTGACACGTCATTTCTCACAATTGATTTTATTTCTCATTATTTTGACTACATATCTCTCAAAGTGTGACAGTTCTGTGTTTAGTCTCACAGTTGAGAGAGAAACAGGTTACTATGGTAGCCCGTTTCCACCACTAAATAAAAAAAAAATAAAAAAGGTAATTGCGACTTTTTATTTCACAATTCTGACTTTTTTCTCAGAATTGTGAGATATAAACTGGCAATTTTGAGAACATAGCAGTTTTTTTCTCCTCAGAACTGGACTTTATAACTCACAGTTGCGAGTTTATGTCTCACAATTCTGAGAAAAAAAAGTCCGAACTGCGAGATATAAACTCGCAATTGCAAGAAAAAAAGTCAGCATTGCGAGATAAATACTCGCAATTGAGAGAAAAAAAGTCCGAATTGTGAGTTTATATCTCGCAATTCTGACTTTATATCTCGCAATTCTGAGAAAAAAAGTCGCAATTACCTTTTTTTATTTCTTATTCAGTGGCGGAAACGAGCTTCCATAGGTTTCTCATACTTGGTTATGTGGTCAAAATATTTCTCACAAAGCATTTAATTCTTATTATGGGCATAAGAAAACTTGTGATTGTGTGTAATCTTGTGTAACTTTGAAGAATATGCAGTTTCATTTTGAATGTCAGCACTAAGAATTCAACTGGAAAGTTTTCAATTTGCAATGGGAACATTTCATAATGTCAGAAAAACATTTGAGGCCCAGGAGACTTTTGAGTCAAATGAAAATACTCCAATGCTACAGAGCCATTAGCTTTCATGCTTCCGTTTGTGTATGATTTATTGCCCTGCGACAGATGCTTGAATCATTTCCAGCTTTGACAATGAACCAGTTTACAACTACAAACACTTCAACTGTATAGAAATCATCAGTCATGTTACTTTGGTCAAGTCTTTATATGGTTTTCATGAAGCAGAATGCATAAAATGATGTTATTTGTAACACAGATTGTAATATATTTCATTTCAGGTAAACAAGGTTAGATAAAGTTGTTAATGGCATCAAATAGAACTATATGTACACAACCACAGCATACGGACACAATTTAAGATACGCTAGCTATATCGTCAACGTCAAATGAATGCAACAATATCTGTTCACTGTGTAGTCAGATATGATATACTGTATTCGTTTAACATGCAGCCTACATTGTGTTGGTAAAGCAACGTCCTCTGAAATCTGAGCATGATGGATGTTTTTGTGCTCTTTTTGCTAGTTTTACCTTCAGAAGTCACAGTATATTTCAGTGCATGCACAGGGTCACCTTTCATTAATGCTCAGTGACAAAGTGGTTTTAATGGCCACATACACAGAGCTAATGAAACACAAGAAGGCAAAGCATCGTGGGCAGCTTCCCTTTGTTAGACATGCTGTAATCTGTCAGAGAGTGACAAACCTCCTGAAGGCATGACATAACTTTACCCTTGAACCACAGACAAATGCATTCTTTCAGATGTTTGTATATCAGGTGTTACTTATTCAAAGTGATCACGCCAATACGAAGTCGGCGGGATCATCAATATTATCCAGAGGAAATGGAGTCCAGGAACTCCTCAATAAAAGTCACCCTCTCAGTGTGTAAAGGACTCCATACACCTGAGAACAGGCACAAATTGATATTGTAAAAAGGAAAAACCTGAAAAAAAAGCATTAATCTATGATGATGTTGTGTAGGCAACAGCTTTGATTTTTGTGGTGAACTATTATGAGTAAAGTGCTGTCTATGGCACTAGTGATGAAATTGTGTTTACTCTATGTCTTTACACTTCAGTTTCAGTTGCATTGCAAACCTAATCTACAACGTTTTACCCAGTGGAAATATGAAAGATTCACACCTTTTACTCTAGTGAATATATCTCAGGGAAGTCAATTTCTGTATAAAAATAAACACCAAAGTCTTGGCAAAAATTTTTTTTTAAAAATTAGGGAAAAATCTAGCCACAATTGTTAAACACAAAACATAAAATATTCAAATTATTAAATGATTTTTTTTTTTTTTTTTTTTTTTTTTGCAAAATATAGGGAGGGGTAGGATTTTTTTATGTTTTTGAAAGAAGTCTCTAATTCTCACCTATATTTGATCAAACTTATAGTAATAACTGTAATATTGTGAAATATTATTACAGTTTAAATAACCATAGCCATTACTCAAGTCTTGTCACATCATTCTTCAGAAATCATTCTAATATGCTGATTTACTGCTCAAGAAACATTTATTACTATTATCAGTGTAGAAAAGTTTTTTGTTTTTTTTAAAATACATTTTTTTTGTACAATTATGAACATCTTTACTGTCACTTATGATCATTTGAATGCATCCTTGCTGAATAAAGGTGTTAATTTCTTTCAAACAAAAAAAAAATGTTGCTGACCTCAAGGTTTGAACAGCAGTCCATAAATTTCTTTTTCCATTCTTCATTGTAGCTTATTTGCAGAGAAATCAACTTTCCTTTGGGTCAAACTGAAATTTGCAATCAAATTCATTCATTAATGTGCCGTTTTACAGTATATAAACCCAGCGTTTATGAAGTGAAATGCATCACATTGTGTTTGTGTTTTGATATAACACCATTAGGTGGGTGCAGCCCTGACTCTGGAGATAAGTTCTATCAGGGGGCATAATCACTGGGAAGTGTTTAATTAATTGAGGATTCTCAGCTGACTGAGCAGCCAGTCTGCTTTTATCTCCTGTTTGTGAAAGGCTCATAATTCAAACTCCACTCTGTGCTTCATTCACCGCTCTGCAGGGGGCTGTGCTTGTATTTTAAAGCTGTTTCCACAGGAACCTGAATGTTTATAACCAATAACGGAAATGCTACGATTTTGTGATGCATACAGATGGTTGCTCATATTCTGCATTTTTATAGACAAACAGGATGTTCTAAATGGGTTATTGCCAAATCCAAAGGAAAACAAAATTAAACACAAAATAACACAAAAAATATTTTAAATAGGGATATTCAGTATGTACAGTGCTTTACTCAGCGCAATAAACTGTTGTCTGATATTAAATGTTTTGGTCTGAGAAATGATCATTCTAGTCAGGCAAGAAAATTTACTTTTATTATTATTATTCCTTCCTTTTTTCAGTTTAATACATGTTAACTTTACACCTTTAGGTAAGCAATTCATAGTCTGATTCCTTTGTGGCACTAAAACACAACATTTCAGCACAGTTTATATTCCTTGTCCCCTGCCAGCATACTCCGAGGGCTGTTAACCAATAGGTTTTAGCCAAAGTTGAGATTGTGTTGTGGAGCACCTTTTGGTGGATTTGTAATGCTCCCTCTCTCTGTAATGGAAACTAAGGCTGGTGCTAGCATGGTCAGTTTGGTGAGATTGGATTAGTTTTGCTGAACAAGCTGATCTGTCACTTTGAGAACACACTTTTTCATGGCTTGAGAAATGCACAGAAAGCAGCCAGTGGTGAGCACCTCATCATTGCCTGAGATGGGAGAATCAATTAAATAGGTATGGAAAAGTTTTTGTGTGGTGATGGTGTGGTGGATAAAGACTTGAGTTGGCAATCAAAGTCCCATCTTCAGGTTAACGTTATTCTTATCCAGCTGAAAGTACATGCTTTATAAATAATTCATGGTTTTCCGTTTTGAAATGCTTTTTATTCTTCCTTTTTCTTTATAGGCTAGTTTATTAATTTCTTGGCTTCAAAAATAAAGAGCAAATTATTTCATTGTCCTAATTAAATCCTTGGTGAAGTGAGTTTATAATTTGCTAAATTTAGTATTAATTTTAGTATAAATTTAGTATATAATTTGCTAAATTTTTCTGCTTGAATATTTTCATGATGTTTCGTTTTGTTTTTGTGATCTAAGCAGGATTATACTGCCTCCTGCTGGATATACTGAATCATTTCATCTGAAGTAAATTATACTAGTTGTTTTAGAGCCTTCCTCTTTCTTTCTCTCTCTTCCTTTTTTCATTTCTGACAAGTTTTGACAAGTAAGTAGCCTAAAAAAATCACAGCCCTTTAATCATTTTGATCTAATATTTAACCAGGTGTAACCCATTTCCGCTACATAAAGAAAAATATCATGCTAAGTCGTATTTAAGATAAAGTCGAAATTATTAGATAGAAAAATCGAAATTATGACGTTCTAATTATGACAGTCATAGGCCTAACTATGAGATTAAAAATGTCGAAAGTGACATAAAAATTAGGAATTATGAGTCAGAAAATCACAGTTATGTTATTAAAAGTCATGATTTCTACTTTTTATGTCATAATTTTTTATGTCATACAATAAAAAAATATATAGGCTAATTTACCATTTTTTTCTCCATGTTTTATATGGCGGAAATTGACTCATAAATTGTTGAGAAGTTTAAACAGCAGAAAATAAACTCGTGATTATTCATCTTTCACTTGTAGTGGTGGTTGGTAAACCGGTGTCGTGAGAGCTCAGTCGTGATGCCCTCTCCGGTCACGCTAGATTCACAGGGGACGAATCAAAACATTGAACAAATGAACTTGAACTTCCTTGTTTAAGTGATGAGAGAAGCTCAAGCACCAGACTGACGGGGGGAAGTTCGTGCTGTGGGTGTACTTAAAAACAAGCACAACCTAACAAATCCAATTAAATAAGTTAAGCTATGTGATTCTAAAATTAAATGATATTTATAAGAAGAAAATCCCTATCTTAACTTTTCTTTAAAAATAATATACACATACACTGTATCTCTGCACCCCTTACGTTATGGTTGGTATATTCCGTCGCGAAGCTTATCTCCCGCACCGCCTTCCGCAAGGAATGACTGAACGTTTAGAAAACTTCGCGGAAAGACAATGAAGCCAACATCAGTTCATGACATTTTCATTATATCTTTATTTCTTTTCTCACAGTTTGTTCGAGGGGTAAGAATAAATGCGGTTTCTGCACCAGAGTGATCAATACTTCATTCTAAAGTTTATTAGGCTGTTTTGAGAGCTGTTTCACTTTGTGCTGGTGTCATGCTTTACTCATTACTGCCTGTATTTGCAGCTGGAGGATTGCAGAAGTGGAATGTATCCACCTAAAGGACCAACGTACTGATGTTACTCTCTTCAAATATCCAATTTGATGTGCTCATACATTTCACATGCTCTGTGCTCTGGACTATGTGGAGCTAATATATTGATTCTAATAACATGTTCATCTTCTTTTGTGGTTTATCTAGGTTTAGAGGTAATGTGACCTGGTACACTGTTAACCTCGATTTACCTCCTAGGGAGAGATGGATGCAAGTGATCAAAGATAAAAACACAGAGGTAACCTTGTCTCCTTATTAATGCATTACCTGTTAGGGCTCTGTCATGTATTTGGATCTGTCAGTGTTAGTGTTTTGAATACTGATTCTCTGCTGCTATGTCTGGAGAGTGCTTTAATAATGTCCCTGTCTCTTATTGTTAAACAAGAAGACTTTGATTGTTTTTTACATTAATCGTGTTGCTTTACAGTTGATCACAATGGTACAAACAATAAAAGACCTGGCCAAGGGTTTTTTTGATGGAAAACTTGTTAATTTAGTAGACGAGGAGCTGGTAAGCAATTAAATGTATGAGTGAACTTTGACATCTTAAAAATGCATTTTGAATATTTTGATATTATGTTATTATTTTGCTATGATTTATTTCCTCACTGTTTTATAGCCTTTGATTGTGGATACACTTCCACAACCTTTCAATGAAGAAATTAAGGGAATAGCAGCGGTTTCTGGCATCCCTCTGGGTGAGATTTTTTCCTTTTGATTATTTTTGGTTTTTGTTATTATTTACATTTTGTTTGTTAAATAATAATTGTGGAAAATGTAATCAATCTAATCAAATTAAATCTCAAACAAGCAATACAGTAACACAAAGGGTGGGTTGCACCAACAAGGATTAAATTAAGCAAAGTTTAGCGCTAATGAAGGATTTGTTGATCTGGGTTTTATTTTAAATCGAGTTGTGTTGCACCACTTCATTTTAAACACAGATTAACAAATCGGGGATTAGAATTCTAACCTGCGATTAAAACCTCCATCTATGATCAAAATGATAGTTTAAATGTAAACCTGCTTATATTTAAACAAGGTTTAAAGTTTGGTGCAACAGAATTATTAGATAAACCTTGATTTAATCTAGATTTAAGATTAATCCTTATTGTTGCAACCCACCCAAAAAAAGGTGTTATCCATCAATATAAAACTACTCCTTAATTATGCTTAATTACATTTCTTAAAAAAGTTATTACAACTCTAATCTATAATTTTTATTTATTTAATGTGTCCCTCTAGGTGAAATTACACTGTTTAATATTTTTTATGAGGTTTTCACTGTTTGCACATCAATTGTTGCTGAAGATTTAAATGGTGAGAATATATAAATCAGTTCACAATGTTTTAAATCAAATTTAATTTTATTAAACATTCTAGGTGTTTTATTGCATATTTTCTTCTTTTTTTCTAGGAAATATTTACCATGCCCGGAATTTGGACTTTGGACTGTTTATGGGGTGAGCTGTTTATGGGGACTGTTTAATGGTTTTTTATTGTCTGCAGTATACATACTCACTTTATATCATGTCATAAGAATGCTATGTTTTTTGTAAAGGTGGGATCGACAGAATAAAACATGGACATTAACAGAGAAGCTTAAGCCTCTTCTGGTGAATGTCAATTTCCATAGAGGGAACAAAACTCTCTTTAAATCAACAAACTTTGCTGGATATGTTGGCATGCTTACTGGAATTAGACCTGTAAGTGAAAAAACATTAAAAAAAATTAAATAAAAAAAATGTAAATGTTTTTAAATGTAAAACAAGTAATTGTTTTACTTGTTTAGGGTGAATTCAGTCTAACAATGAATGAGCGTTTCAACCTTGATGGGGGATATATAGGTAAGATTTTTTTTTTTTAAATGATTATGACAAATGAAATATAAGTGACAGGTATATAAACAGTTATTTGAATGTTCAAAGTTTGTAAAGAACTAACACTACACAACACTATGTATTTCTTCTAAACATTAGCTACAAATCATGAGTGCAACTAGATGTTTGGCTAGTTGATGGTTGACTGGTTAGATAACATCATAAATTCTCACAGGGATTCTGGAATGGATTTTTGGCAAGAGAGATGGAATGTGGATGGGTTTTCTCACTCGGAAAGTTCTGGAAAATGCTACCAGGTAAAAACAACACCACATCAACATAACGTGAAAGCGCAACTTCCTTATTTCTCTGTCATGACCACATAGTTCTCCCTCACACACTTTTTTTGTAATAATTTAAAAATAGCTTCCATCAGATCAAGTAGTAACCAGTCACACTCTGAAAAGGCACCATGAGTAGAGAAAAAAAATATATAATATAAAAATATATAATTATAAAGATATTCCTGTGTCAAACAAAAATAGGACAAGAGGACTCATCAGTGTTTTTTTTGTTTTGTTTTTTTTTTAATAAATTGCAGTTATGAGGATGCCAAAGACCAGCTCTCTCTGACGAAACTGCTTGCACCAGCTTACTTCATCTTGGGTGGTAACCGAACGGGTCAGGGGTGTGTGATAACCAGGACAAGAATAAACACATTAGACATATGGGAGTGAGTACATCATATCACACAGAAGTATCAAATTTCTGTCTACAATGTTTTAAACTGCCCTTAAATTTTTTGCTAATGTTAATGATGTTAAAGACTTGATATGAAGCTTGGGAGATGGTACGTTCTGGAAACAAACTATGATCACTGGGAAAAGCCTATAATATTTGATAACCGCAGAACACCAGCAATGAAGTGCATGAATCAAACCACACAAGCGGTATGTGGCATTTTGTGTTAGAAATAAACCCGCTTTGTACTAGTAATTTAGAAAGGTTAATTAGTTTTTAAGTGCTTTTAAAATAATGAGCATAATTAGTAACTAATTGATCATGAAGACATGTTTTATAGTAGATAACAGAATTGTAATTTCCACAGAATATTTCTCTGGCATCAATATACAATGTTCTGTCTACAAAACCAGTTCTTAATAAGGTAAGTCTTCCTTTTCAAATGAATTAACAACAGCCTCACGCTTACATATATTTATATTTCACTTTATTTTAGAATTTTGTGTTCTTTTTATTGTTCTCTCTTTCTTTCGCTATTTTTGAGACACAGAAAGAGTGTCAAATGTCATATGAAGTAATAATGAAGCCATTTTCTGCCCTGTCTTTACAGTTGACAACGTACACGTCACTGATGGAAGTGTCAACTGGATCTCTGGAGTCTTATATCAGAGATTGTCCAAATCCATGCACACCATGGTGATCTGCCATCTAATCTGAATCAACTAAGGCATATGAAATACTGTTCTGGATCTCTGTCATTACAGGGCTGGTGTATAAGAAAAGGAGGATGTTAAATATCGTAATGGTTGCAATTCTACCTCCAAACTTGCACATATCTCTTCTCATGGACATGTCTGTTGTAACTGCTTTACCACTGCTTCATTTGTGCAGTTGTGCAAAAGTATAACTGTTTCTTTTGCATAACACATTTTAAATGGAAATATTTTTTTATTTTACATATGTCAGTAAGAAGTTCAGTGTTGCCTTTTTCAATAATATTTTGATGATATAAGGAAATCTATTTTTCTGAAATCTTTGGTAACCATGCTGAAAACTATTTTTGTAATTTATACTGACCTTGTATGTGTCTCTTTCTGGGACTGTTAAATGTGTAAGTGGAGGTATTAGTTACACTAGTCATTATTTTCATAGTATTGAATTACCCCCCCCCCCCCCCCATACACACACACAAACAAACACACAAATTTAATATTTAATTTCACAAATTTAATAAAGACTGGTGTATAACTATAATCAAATGTTTCATCAACATAGGCTAAAATGAAATTGATGCAATTTTTCACCTCAGTCATTTAACTGATGCAGTCCACTTACAATGTCTCATTGTTGGAGAAGTTCTATTTCTGCAGCTATGATGAAACATTCAGCATAATTCCTTTTAGTCATACAGGTAAGTTTGTTCCCTGAGACTCCTAACGGTATGCTTGATTTCAGAGGCAAACCTACACGGCGGCCCCGGCAAAATTAATCAATGAGGCCCTTTTTTGTTTAAATATCTTTGTTACCTAGAGATATAATTATACAACATACAAAAAGTAGTAAAAACCAGGGACGGAGCCTTTGGGGCTAAGCCTAAATGTAGTTGGTCCGTTGGTATTTTTTCCCAAATGGCAGCTAAATGAACTTGTGTTTCTCACAGGATTTTGTGAGACTGTCCTTGATCTTTCAAGTTGTAAATTTATATACGAAGATCTGTATCAAAAAGATTACGATACATGCTCCGAAGTGCTGATGTAAATCAAATGATTAGCGAGACACGCTCTGAAGTCCCGATCTGAATAATTCGTGAACCATTATTCAGATCTATATCCAGAATCTGAATTCAGAGACCCGCTTTGAAGTTCGGATCTAATTCAAAAGATTCGCGAACTCCGATCTGAATCAAATGATTCAAGGTACGTGCTTTGAAGTTCCAATCTGAATCAAATGATTCGTGAACCCCCTCCGAAGTTCCTATCTAAATCAAATGATTCATGTTACATGCTTTGAAGATCTGATTGACCGCGATATGCGCTTTGAAGTTCCGATGTGAATTAAATTATTCGCAATACACGTTTTGAAGTTCCAATCTGAATAAATGATTTGCGAACCTGCTCCAAAGTTCCGATCTGAATCATATGATTGGCGGTACGCGCTTATGCCGAGTTCACACTGCATGACTTTAGTCCCGATTTTTACTTGCCGACAGGTTTTGCGAAATCGCAGACATGCCAGAAATCGCAGGCAAATCGGTGCTCGTTCACGCGAGTGACAATCATGCAGTGTGAATTATCAAAGAAGGGATCTGAGAGAATCACTGACACCCATGAAATATTTGGCATGCTAAATATCTGGCCTTGTCGGTGACTCAAAATCCTGTTGTGTGAATTAGTTCTGACTGAAAAATAAACTTTATTAGAATTAGAAGCTTTGATCTGATAAATGATTCGTGAACCCGCTCCGAAGTTCAGATTTGAATGAAAAGATTCACAAACCCGCTCCGAAGTTCCGATAAATCAAATGATTCTCAATACGCAATTTGAAGTTCTGATCTGAATTTTGATTCATGAACCTGCTCGAAGTTCAGATCTGAATCAAAATATTCACCCCTCCAAAGTTCTGATCTAAATCAAATGATTAGCGATATGCGCTTTGAAGTTCCAGTCTGAATCAAATGATTAATGATACGCACTTCGAAGTTCTGATCTGAATCAAAAGAGTTAAATGTGCTCAGAGATCCTGATCTCACTGATTCACGAACCCGCTCCGAAGTATCGATCTGAATCAAATGATTTATGAACCCGCTCCAAAGTCCTGATCTGAATAATGATTTGTGATATGCTCTCTGAAGTCCCTAAATCAGTCTGATCTGAACCAAATTATTCGAGCAATTTGAAACAGTGGATCATTTTGCAGGCCAATGGTTTAACTGATTCGGAGTTCCAAAAAGCTCCTTTTCACCCATCACTACGTACTTTGTTAAATCATTATAAGCGATGTTGAAGTTGGAAAATAAATGGCTCTTTTGAACTGGTTTTTGCTAGTGAGCTTGAAATTTACATTTATTCATTTAGCAGACGATTTTATCCAAAGCGACTTACAATTGAGGAATACAATAAGATTCATCATAAAGAGGCAAATAGACGCAGGAAGTGCTTGCAATATAAAATTTCAGACGTTGTGCAGATTAGTACAAGCTAGACAGGGAAAGATTAAGGAAAGAGAGAGCAAGTCAAATGGTGAAGAAAGAGATGAGTTTTCAGATGTTGCTTAAAAATTGTAAGGGATTCAGCATTCCGGATAGAGGTGGGAAGATCATTCCACCAGCCAGGAACAATGAACGAAAATGTTCTGGAAAGTGATTTTGTGCCTCTCTGATGGTACCACGAGGTGTCGCTCACTCGTAAATCTCAGACTTCTGGAGGGGATGTAGATTCTCAAAAGTGAGTGGAAGTAGGTGGGTGCTGAGCCTGTGGCTGTTCTATATGCAAGCATCAATGTCTTGAACTTGCTGCAAACTGCAAACAGTACCCAGTGCAGGGAGATAAAGAGAGGTGTGATGTGCCCTTTTGGGCTCGCTGAAAACCAGTCGTGCTGCAGCGTTCTGAATCATTTGTAAAGGTTGGATTGTGCATGATGGAAGTCCAGCCAGCAGAGCATTGCAATAGTCCAGCGTAGAAATGACAACTTCTTGTTGTGCAGCTTGCTCCATTAGGAAGGGCCTGATCTTTCTGATGTTGTGCAATGCAAACCTGAAAGATCAAGCAGTTTTTGCAATGTGGTCTTTGAAGGTCAGCTGGTCATCAAAGATTACACCAAGATTTCTGACTGAACTTGATGGGGTAATTGTTGATGAACCTAACTGGATGGTAAAATTATGCTGTACAGTTGGAGTGGCAGGGAAGACAAGAAGGTGTTGATCTTTCGTCCATGCTGACATGTCCGCCAGGCAGGCTGAGATCCATGGAGCTACTTTTGGATCATCTGGTTGAAATGAAAGATAGAGCTGTTTGTCATCAGCATAGCAGTGGTAGGAGAAGCCATGTGCCTGTATGATGGGACCCAGTGATGTAGTGTATATGGAGAAGAGGAGGGGTTCAAGAACTGATCACTGAGGAACTCCAGTGACCAGTTGATGTGCTTTGGAAATCTCCCCTCCCCAGGACACCCTGAAAGACCTACCAGTGAGATAGGATTCAAACCAGCGAAGTGGAATCCCTGTGATGCCCAGTGATGAGAGGGTGAAATGAATGAACAAAGTCACGAGTTTGAATCAATAGGAGCGGTTCCTGAGTAAATGACTCATTTAATTGAATTGGGTTGAATTGGTTTACCTGTTATTTTTGCTTTTCGCGCCTTCAGCCAGGTATATACAACACTGCCAGTACTACTAGTTTTATGCACTGGTCTATAATAGTTAAATTATCAACACATGGGGACCCCCTCAAAATGTGGGGCCCCAGGCAATTGCCTGCCTGCTCTATTGCTATGCCTAATACTGATTTAATTTAACTAGAAAGCAAATTGTAGCAGGTTTTCTTTTATTTGTTGTTTATATGTATGCCTACCATTAGCAAGATAAATAATTACTTTAACGGTTTTACTTTTGGAATGAATCTCTCTCTCTCTGTCTCTCTCTCTCGCTAAGATCAGTGTGCCTCACACATGTTTTTCCCATTTTGTTTTTATGGGTGTTACAAATCAGGTATTCAACCCTGTGTATCAGACACTCCTAAATCAGGATTGTTCTATTTATTTTGTAAATAAATATTTATGTGTTTTAGATTAACAGAGAATTAAATATATGCATCAATGTAAATTACACAGAATTCTGACTTTTTAATGTAAAAAAAAAAAAAACTTCAAAATTTTGAGTGCCATTAATTTATTTAAATTTTACTTGAACAAATTTTAGAATTGAGATTAAATGTCTCATAATTTTCTTTCATTTACAGAACATTTTCAGTCTTGTTTATGACGTCTCGGGAGCTGTTTGTAGTTATCTGCACATCTGTTTTGATCCAGAGTGACTCAGCTCAAAGTAGTGCACATCCAACCACAGGAAACTTTGTCAGACACCAGAACAGACCTCAGAAGCATCTGTACAAGTTGTTGAGATTGTAGTTGTTCTTTAGTGCCTCTACATCACTTGGTGTACAACCTTTTATCTTTAAATACAGCATCAAACAAGTACATCTACAATGTCAGTTTTGCTCATCATTTGGATGCTTTCTACTACTCTGGATTTGTCAGACTCTGTAAGTATTGTCTTAAAATTCATTTTGCTCCTTTCTTATGTGTTTAAATTACATTTGGTTACAGCTAAATGAAACAAGTGTGTTATACCTTATTTGTATGTTGAGTTTACAGTAGTCATTCTGTGTGTTGTGTGTTTAGACTCTTGACGAATGTGAAGATGAGATACAGCGTCTTCAAGCGGAGTTGAAGAGTTTGGAACTTCGCCAGACAAAGCAACAGCAACTTATTCAACGATTAATGAATCTCAACCAGATGGATGAACGTTCCCTAAAAGCGGGCTCATTTTATGACATGGGAGACAAACAGTACATGGGTCAAGGCTCTATATTATTTTATTAAGATGTGGTATTCGTTGTATAAATATGATATACTTGTCAGATTATAACAACACAGTTTAGTACTAACAAATAAATCAATCTGCCACAAACAGACTGTGCTCAGATCTTCAAAAATGGCAGCACGCAGAGTGGGTTTTACATGATTAAACCACTGCTAATTCCAACCTGGATCAGAGTGTACTGCGATATGACAGAGGGGGGTGGATGGACAGTCTTCCAGAGACGCTCAGATGGCAGTCAGTCGTTTGACAGGTACAGAAAACTCTATTTCATTGTTGTGAAGAGAGATGTCTGCTGATTAATTTTGATTTTCATTTTTAGAGATTGGAATGATTATAAAACAGGATTTGGTGACATGAAGTCCGCTAATGGAGAGTTCTGGTTAGGGAATGATAATCTGCATTATTTGACATCTCAAGGTGAGTAAAATTATATCTAAAATGCATAAAAACTGAAATAGATATGTCACGATAGGCCATCATTTATATTATATTATTATACACAACATAAGACACGCGGTTTGAAGAATGGAATGATATATTATATTATGTTTTGCACAATTTTTAATAAAACATCTTCTGTTACACAGACAATTACACCTTGAGAATCAATATGGAAGACTTTGAGGGCAGCCACCGTTTTGCAGTGTACAGAACATTCAAAGTGGATAATGAACAGGTCTTTTTTTATTAATCTCTTCATATTATGAAAAATTATGTGTGGATAAATATACAGTGCCCGTTATGAACCAACAGGTGGCATGTGAATTTTCTAATTCGATCAGTACAGCAGGGTGTATAAATATGTTTTCATTAAGAACAAAAAGAAGGGGTTACACAATATCACAATAAACTTCATGTGACCTGAATGGTATAATATCTGTTTGCCATTTATTTGGTTTGTTTTAACGATCATATTTGTCTTCTCAGAACCATTACCAGCTCCAGTTCGGCATATACACAGGAAACGCAGGGGATGCTCTCTCTGGCAGTTATCATCCTGAGGTTCAGTGGTGGGCCAGCCATCAAGGAATGAAGTTCAGCACACGAGACAGAGACAATGACCGCTACGATCGCAGTTGTGCTCAGGAGGACAAGGGTGGTTGGTGGTTTAACAGGTTTGTATCTGTAACAATGACAGCGCTTTTCACATTACAGTAATAATGGCAATTACAACTTGTATGAAGGCAGTTCTTCATTACATTAACTGAACATTTTACAACCAAAAGGTGTCCAACATGTTTTGTATGTTGTTTCACCTGTATTCCTCTAGATGTCACTCAGCCAATCTGAATGGATTCTACCACAGAGGCCCCTACAGTGCAGTCACTGATGACGGAATAGTGTGGTACCCATGGCATGGCTGGTGGTACTCCCTCAAATCTGTGCAGATGAAGATCAGACCAGCCAGTTTTGAGCCTAATGATGTTTAATTCATTGATCTGATATATGAACCATGAAGGAAATGATGATTTTGTGGACGATGACAAATAACATTGTAGTCCAGCTTAGTAGTCCAATTCTTAACTATTTACATATGTAGTTTAAAAAGCTCTTTTGCATGTAGCGCAATAAAGTTTTCAACACATCCTTGCTGCATTCTTGTGTTTTTCATCATAGAATCTTTAATTTGATTAATTTCCTATTTGGTAAATGAAGAAATACATAAAATATTAAGAAATAAATCAAAATTAAAGAAAGGTTTATTTAAAATGGCATTTTTAAATTATGAATTAAAAATAGAATTTAACTGAAAAAACAAAAGGTCTAACTATAAATTCTGAGACGTTTTCTTTGTTTTCATCAATTATAGTAATATCTGTCATGGTTAATGTAGCTAATAATTAACATCCAGAAGTAAATATATAATTCAAAGTTCTACAGAAAGTGCAAACACCATCAATATCAAGGTATTTAGAAATCAGACAGAGAACTGTTTTGATGTAGTAAATAAAATTTAATAAAAATATTTACACTTCCAACACGTTGACATATGAAATAGATTTTATTATTATTATTATTATTATATAGATATTATATATAGGATAGGAAGTGTCAACCGTCATCATTTTTTATTTATTACTTATTTTTTAAGCTTATGTTATTATTATATATACGTTATCTTTAACTTAAACTTCAATTCAAATACATATATATATATAACCGTGAACTGTAGCGGCTCGTGTTTTTCCTGCTGTGACGTCATTTAAGGTAAGCACGAGCTCACTTGAGCTCTCACCTTTCCTGTCCACGCGCTGCTGCTAACGGTAGACAAATCTGTGAATCCCAGTTTATCTCACTTGCGACGTGCGGGGTAAGTACTCTGTTATAATTAGAGAAGTTGATACGTCAGTGTAAATATTTAACATTTCTACAAACGCACTTTTGTACATTACATTTCATCCCTGATTTAGTAGCGCGAGACATGTTTGTGTTGTTACTCGAGTCGCGTGAATTGTCTTCAGTGGCTTTTGTTTATGTTTACGCCTGTTGAATGTTCTGTATACATTTATTCGAAGGGGATCTTCTGCTTTCTATCGCTTTACAACTTTGTTTACTCCTCGTGTTATTTATAGACCGAGCTGCCAGAGATCCCAAACAAGCCTCTGATGTTTCTGTCAGGTGCACAAGACAATTTAAAGGCAACGATCAGGAAATAGATTGTGAGGTATGAGGGGGAAACATGAGCTCAGTAGGAAAAAGTAACTAGATTTAAAAGAATCCAATGAACTTGTTTTTTTTTTTCACTTTGTTTTATTTATCTCTTTTTCTATAGTCCTTTCAATGTCATTAGATTTCACTGAGAACACAGCTCTGAGTCTCCTGATTTGTTTTTTGATTGAATACTGTGATTTAGATGCTTTAGACATCAAACAAACTATTTAATGATGTATTCTAGACTTTTTTTTTTTTTAGTGCGTGTTAGTTTGTTGTGGCTCAAATGCACCATTAGTTGATAGTACTGTGGGATGTTATGTGCTATGCCTTGACCAGATATGGTGCTCAGAGACAGTGGATAGCTCAAAGGGCAAAAGCTTTGAAATCCATGGCAGGTTATAATGCAGGTGCCCTTTAGGACCTTACACTGTATAGGTGCAGAATTATCAGATTATTTAAACACACTTATTTATTCTATTTGCTTAGAAATACATAGTATATTTAGAGTAGTATTTTATGTGAGGAGGGTAAAAAAGTCCTTACAGTTGTTTGATTGACCTTACAGTTTTCAAAAAGTCTCTGATACACTGCAGTTCAAAAAAGTTTTGGGTTGATAAGATTTTTTTTTTAATGTTTTGCTCACCAAGATTGCATTTATTTAATCAAAATTACAGTAAACCAGTAATATTGAAATATTGTAAAATAATTATTTATAATAATTAAATATATTTTAAAAAAATTTATTTATTTTTTTTTTTGGTAAAGCTGAATTTTCAGCATCATTACTCCAGTCTTCACTGGCACATGTTCCTTCAGAAATCATTGTAATTTGCTGATTTCTTATCATTAGCCATTTTGAAAACAGTTTTGCTGCTTAATTATTTTTATTTATTTTTTTTTGAGTAAAAAAAACAAAAAACAGCCAGGATTCCAGGATAAATAGAAAGTTCAAAAGAACAGCAGTTATTTGAAACAGAAATCTTACACATTATAAATGTAACATTATACATATGTTTGCATTAATTTTGATCGATTTAAGATGTCCTTGCTGAATAATTTCTGTTACTGTCTCTAAAGTTTTGAACAGTAGCGTATGTCTTGCCAAAAAGTTATTTAATAAAGTTAGGCAAGTTATTTAATTATTTAATGAGAGTGTGCTTATATTTTCTTGTTTGAGTGCCAGTAAATTACAATCCATTGTCTACTGAATCAAAATGGGTTGAATGAATTTATTTATCTTTTTGATTATGTAACTCTATGGCCTGTTGTCCAACACTTATTGGTATCTTTTGTTAACCAAGATTATGGATTCCTACTCTTGTGTAAAGACCTTTAAATAGGGATTAGTCAAGAATAGTACTGTTCCCAATGACAGATATAATACCCCTCATGCCTGCTATTACACAACTTTAGGAAGTCAAGTTATTGTCAAGCATTTGACAATACAAAGGTGTTGCAGTTTTTTTATGCTTAAATGTATGCATAATTGAATTATTTTTCTGAACATTTAAATTCTTCTAACTTTCTTGTGTATGTTTGTTTTATAATTTTTTTTAATGTGTAATTTATGCTTAGTTTTACATTAGAGGTTTTCAATGGTAGAAAATATCTACATGGATGACGTCCCGTTTCTCTCCTCGTTTATCCTCTGATAGCTAAATCCCTTCAAAAATGCTACTGGCCGCTTAGCTACAAGGATTGCTGCTTTTGGCCTGACATGCCCTGGCCCCTCCCCTTGCGTCGGACTTGTCTAGGATAGAGTAACCAGTCACCGTCCCCTGGAAAAGTTAGCCTTGAGGCTTTGCAGTGGGTTCAGTTATGGCCTAGGCTGGAACTTGAAGAGCATTGTACGAGTAGAGGCGTGTTTTAGTATGCAGGGACAGCCCAGAAGTGTACTGACAGCAGCCTGGACTGTGCCACATTCCTATGAGACAAACCATTGCTGCGAGCCAGGAGTGGTGCTGAAGGAGGGACTGCTGGGGCTGATGGGTATTTTAGAGCTGGCAGTCTTTATATGCGTGCATTTAGTGTGGTGTAGTGTTTACCACAGCACTAATAGGATTGATCCTGAGACATGGAGCTGCGAGTGCTGCAGGAGCCTGAATGGGATGTGCTGAACTGACATAATGTTATGCCTGGTAGGACTCTGAGGGTTTTCTGATTTTTGTTTTTTAATGTATTTATTTTATTAAAAGATTTTGGAGAACATGAAATAGTTAATGATAAGATAAGTGCATAAATACTATTAGAATACTATTAAATTTTTTACAATTACAAGCTGAGGGTATTTAATTTAGGAGAGATGTAATTATTCATATTTTAGACCGCAATTAAAGTTAATGCAATTTGATGAATACAGTACATCTGCATGTCTTTTATTTTATTTTATTTTTTGCTTATTTAACATTAATGGACATGCTGTAAAAAGTATAAGCTTATTTGTTATGCAGTGTGTTATGTTTTTATGCCATAAACTGATTTAGTGCTCCAGTCATGAAATTTTTCCAGACTGGGCTCTTAATAATTAGGTTGCTTTAACCCTCAAGAATGAATGATCCATTGTATTTTACTGTTGCTTTTTATGAGAGTTTGACACATCAGTTTTATGTCCCTTCAAAGTTGAAATAAGATGCATAAATCAATAATTCTCCAGGCTCTAGTGAAGTATTAACGGAGGGGCTCTTGTTTCTTTAATGCCCAGCCCTTGCATGAGCAGTCGGACTGTAAATGACTAAGCACACTGTTAGTTCCCAAGGTAACCTTTCACTCAGCCAGCGAGCCGAGGAAGGAATTTTTGCACTCCTTTTTAAATAGGAATATTATGATGAGAAATGAATGGGATGCAGCTTTGTTGCTTTAGTACCTTGGTCTGTTTGATTAACTTCAAGATGATATAAATTTTTAATGTGTAAGCAGCTAAATAAAGGATTTCTAATATTTTCTTCAACATGTGAGTGTAATATTACACATTTTCAACACTATAAATAAAACAAAGATTATTGGTGTATGTTTTAAGGAAATACAATTGTAGTCTTTCTATTTTAAAAAAAATTGTTTAATGTTCCTTGCCATTTCTTTACTGGCAGTTTCTGAGTGAAAATTGTTTCTACACCAATTTTTCGGTGTACTGTATGACTATGACAAAACAGATAAGACTCTAAACATTTCAGACAGCGTGGCTTGCTGAAAGTTTGCGTTAATATTATTTTTCACAAGTAGTAGAAGAATATCAATTATTGATAGAGTCTACATTTTAGAAGCCAAAAAGTATCCAAAAGTATTTGTATACGGCTTTGTCTCTAATAGCAGATTTACTCCATAGTTCCACAGTTAAAGTGGCATGTTCACGCGCTTTGATTGCATGGGGTTTGTTATTTCAAAAGAAGCTAGACAGAGAGCTTGTCTCTGCATCTGCATAAACTGGCCTCTCTCCTCATTGTACTTGACAGAAGTGCATTAGAGCATGCAAGGCCTTTCCCTCAGTAGAGGCAAAGTATGCCATGCCTCTTCAACCCCTGTGGAGTAATGCAATGATGTTAACATGAGGAGACACAACCCAAAAAATAAATGAGACATTTTGGTACTCAGAAATGAATTGTCATTTCAGCAAATTGCAATTGACTGCAATTGTTCTTTGTCTTGAAGAAACAGTATTGGTCATCAAATTTCATCAAATTAAGTGGCACATTTTGCAAATATTAGTGTTTGTGTTAAGTCACAGCAAGCTTTCTGTGTATGAAAAAGCATGTCTGCTGGGGTGTAGCCGTGCTATCACAGAGCTGAATCTGTCCCTACTTAACACAGTGAGGTGTTTTCTCTAGCACTCAGAGCTGCTTATCTAAATACACTAAATACACATGCTCCCACTGACCCCTCACCAGTCTCCATCTAACCCATGATTTGTCTGAAACTCACAACATGTTACATTCAGGTCGCTAGACTGCTTTATCTCAGCAGTTACTGTTGTTAAGGGTTCCTGTGAATAAACTAATTACACTTGTTTGTCTGTTTTGTGATGTGTTAGTTAAACTGTTCAAAAGTTTGGGGTCAGTAAGATGTTTTTATTTTTATTTATTTTTATTTTTTTGATAGAAATGAGTATTTTCAGCAAGGACATTAAATCAAAAGTTACAGTAAAGAAAACTAAAATGTTATAAAAGATTTGTATTTCATATAAATGTGTGTTTTGAACTTTGTATTTATTTAAAAATCTTTTTAAAAAGTATCATGGATTGCACAAAGATATTAAACAACATGACTGTTTTCAACATTGATAATAATCAGAAATGTTTGAGCGCCAAATCAGCATATTGAAATGATTTCCCAGCAATAAATTACATTTTAAATCTATTATAGAAAACAGTTATTTTAAATTGTAATAAAATTTAACTATTACTCTTTTACTCAAGTTTTGAACAAATAAATGCAGCCTTTGTGAACGAGACATTTTTTAAAAATCTTTCTTACCCCAAACTTTGAATGATAGTGTACATTCAGAGGTTCCGAGATGTTTAAAAACACTTTAAAATTTGTTTTTCAGTTCCACATTAAGAAGGACTAGAGGTTGATAACCTATGAGTAAGCTCTTGCATTTTTAATGGTGTTTCTCTAGAAAACATAAAGAATTAAACAGGGGATCAATTTCCTCATTACTCTAAAAGTAATTGGTCAGTAGGTTATGTAACATCTCCACAAAGAAGACTGTGTTACTTTTGTAGCCAACAACAAAGCAGGTTTCACAAATTGTAATTGGCCAGGATGTGTGTAGTTTTGTGAAGTTTTGCATCAACAATAGCTAATACCCTTCTAATTTCAGCTCCAGCACATATTGAGTCACCTTTATATCTTTTATAACCTCTCACATCAGTCTAGATCATAGATGCATTGTTTAAAATTTCTTCACATTTGTTTACAACTTTTTTTCTCTTTCTCTCTTTCAGGAATGTTCACAGAATGAGTTTCAATAAATAACCCTGTGCTGAAGTTCGAGAGACGACTAATACAAATCTCATAAAACAAGAGGTGTTTCAGATAGATATAAAATTGCTCATAGCAGCTGCTCCATGGAGACAAGAAGTAGATCCATGAATCTTACTTTCTCCATTGAGGACAAAAATGGAAATGACATCACTTGCTCCAGTGAGCATTCCCCTGATTCACTAAGGGGCTCTAGCAGTTTGAGTTGTGGCGGTTCAGACAGTCCTCTTGATGTAGAAATGGAGGACTGTATCACTTGCCCAACAAAAGATGAGTCTTCTCCCTCAAAGGTAGTGAAATCAAGTGGCTCAATTGCTGTAGACTTAGTCAAATCAAAAATTTACAACTGGAATGAGAATATGGCTCTCTTGATGATAGTGGACCCAAAACACACTGAATGCAATGGCAGTGACAGAAGCTCGGAAACCTCCCCTGACTGTGGAGAGCGAGAGCTGTCTGAGGTGGACTCCTGTGAGCCATCACGCCGTGGATCCAGTGAGAACTGCTGCTCTGTGAGCTCAGGTGAGATGGTCATGAGGAGTAACAGCTTTGTCTTGCACGAGAACGACCAGCCACTTAGCATCTCACTGATCGGGGGGTCCAGAACCTCCTTGGATATATCTTCAGATCTCAGCGTGGTATCGGGAATGTTACCTGATGTGTGCGAGGGCCTAGCCGGGGTGGCACAAGGAGAGCCCAAGAATCAGGGCCTGGAGTGTACCTACATCCAAGCCAACAATCAGACTTTTCTCATAGATGAAAAGTCATTGAGCAGTGAGAAACTTGAATGTCTCACACCTGTTCATTATCACAAATCCAATGTGCAAAAGTTGGTATGCAACAACAGTGGATCAAATCACTCAACACCAGTGGAGGGAAAAACTGTGCTTATTACTGCTTCTGAGGATTTAGACATTAGTGGCAATGCTCGGACCTCAACTCCAGTGCAGTCTGTGAGTAACACAACATTTTGCCTCCCATCTTTGTCTGAGTCGCCTCTAAATAAAGATGAAGATGATTCAGTGAGTCCAATGGCTCAATTTATTAGTCAACAGCAAGGCGCTGCCTCTCAAAAGCCCAAAACACCATTAATGTCAGCAAGTAAAAGTAAAAAGATAGAAATAAAACGGTTTCCGAAGCCTAATTTCAGTAATATAAAGTCTAAAATTATGTCACATGCCACCAACCCCTTTAAGACATCAAGTGCACCAGTCCCAAAGACTTCATCAAATACCGTCCTTCAGACTAATGAAAGCCAGACCATGGACCAACATAAGTCATCTCCTACAAAATCCACTTCTGCTGCAGTAACCAGCACATCTACCACACCAGCTCAAAGTCTAAAGATCTCTAATGCAGCTAAAAGAACTCGCTCATCTGCTTGCCAAGAAAACGGTCCAGCCTCAAAATCTCGACCTCGCCGATGGTCTGAAAGCGCTACCTCTTCCGAAACGAGTAAAGATGGATCACAAGAGAAGAATCCACAGGTCAATGGAGTCTTGAACAACCTCGTCACACCACAAAAAAACACTAAAAGAGGTGCTCAGAGTCAGGGTGTGAAGACCAAACCTGCAGAGTCAAATAGAGGGGACACACAGGGGAATGAGTCTCTGAAGGCTCGTGGGAAGAATCAGAAAGTCAGTCTGTTGGTGAGTGTTATGTCCAATAACTGATAAATGGCTGATATTAAGTAAAATGAATCCAGAATCAATCCTTTTAGATGCTACAAATGGATTTAGAGAGCACAACATTAGTAAATTTCATACTATACATAACACAAAACAAAAAGATTGCATTAAATAAATGTAATTAAGTGTCAGATGATGGTAAAGGTAATCCTAATAAATAGGGGAAATGAGCATGCACCATTAAAGTGAAAGTTCATCCAAAAGTAAGATTAGTTTTTTTACTTCCCCTTATTAATCCGTAAGACTTTTGCTCATCTTCAAACACAAATGTGAAAAAATAACAAAAGGTGTTTTTAAAGAAACATGAGAGATTTCTGTCCCTCTATTGAAAATCTATTTAAACTTTAACATTTTGAAAAGTTCGTAAATGGGTGGTAAACACAATCAATATGAATTGAGTAGTTTAATCCAGGTCTTCTGAAGAAACACAGTAGCTTTATATGCTAAATAGATTAAATGTAAGCTTTTATTCACATATAAACATTGATGATACACAAAGTACATAGAGCACATCAAATATGGTAAACAGAAACGAACATATCTCATTAGTTGCAAAAAAAACCTTGCATTTTGAAGTGAAGTTTTGGTTGGAGGTATAGAAATCTCATAAAAATTTTCATTAAAATATCTAATATAAAATATACCGTATGTTTTAAAGATAAATGAGAGTCAAACAGGTTTACAGGTGAGTAAATGATGACAGAATTTTTATTTTCCCCTTTTATTATTTCTTTATATATCCAATATCGGCCAATATAGCCAATCTGAACTGATAAAGATAAATTCAATCTTTAATATTGGCTACTAATCAAAACATAAAGTTCTAAGTAAACTTTCAGTGAGTTTTGAATGATTTGTGTCTATAATATTTGGACTAAGGCTGCCATCTCAAACAAAGCTCATAAACAAAAACATATTCATGCTGTGTGATTGCTGTTTTAATTACTGCTGCAAGAGGGCAGCAAGCTGAGTCTGTGGAAAATGCGTTCCATGTGCACACATCACATCATGTTTACAAAGCTAGAGAGGGGAGCAAAAAAATTTTTGGCAGTGACTTCAGATTTCCCATGGGAACTGTATTACAATAACTGCTCACATCTCAAAACTGTGTGAGTTTCAATCTCACTCTCCAGATGTGTTATGGCCAACACTGCTGTAAGCGTGGGGAGCTCAGGCTTGGGGCGGCATGCGTGGGAGCGAATTGCTGAAAGGGAAGTTCTCTTGCAGGCGGTGTCTGCCAGGCCAACAGCAGCAGCAGCATGTGAGTGGAGTAGAAGCAGGCTTGGCTCCCAGCCATCCCCAGCCAGGACAGGAGGCGTCTCTGCTGCTCACGTTCCAGCTGCAAGCTTACGACCACCACATTCAGCCTCTAAGCTCAAACCTGGTACAGCGGGAAAAGATGGCAGCAGTACCACTGATATGCCTTCACCCAGGAGCAAACTGAACAAGTCTGATGGTAAGGGCGTTGTGCATTGCAGAGCTTGTTTGGTCAGCTTTTACTTTTACAGTGTGAGTTGGTGCATGTTGTAGCAGGGGTTAGATTGTCTTACTAATGGTCTTATGGTCAAAGTTT
>JAFVLL020011078.1:0-13410 GCA_021397915.2 Tor tambroides
AATTCATGTACTACGCTGATATATATATATATATATATATATATATATATATATTATATGCATTTTATATGCAAATTATTATTTGTATTTCACATAAAAAGTCATAATGGTACAGGCAAGTCAAAAGATATATAATAGCAATTTATTATAAAATAGGGATGTGTGTATATTTTATTTAGCATATTTATACACTACCCACCTAGCACATTTTTATTACACCAGCTGTACTGTTATTTCTAGCAGCACACCTCAGATGTGAGAAACCTGTTGTTCATGGAGCGATGCTTCATTTGAAGGACCATCCATAGATCACAGATTATAACAATCTATCAAACACTAACTGCACCACCGTCGCAAAGAATAAAGATGTTGACATTAGTTCTCAGCGGATGAAGCGGAGACTAAACAGAGGCTGTTTTCAGAGTCATTTATCAGATGAATAAACATTCACACTTTTGATGTATAACCTTGTGCCGCCCTGTAATGGAAAAGTGATCATCAAGCAGAAAGTTCGTGAGCGAGCACTATTTCGACTTCAGGTAATTCTTTTTCTTTTTCTGTTTTCTCTGCCCCTCCTACCGCTCTCCCTCCCATCTCTTCTTTCAGAGCTTTCCTGCCAGAGCTGTGCAGGGGTTGAAGTGGATGATGAAGAGGCTGAGCAGGGGGTCTGGCAGCACTGCATCCCACACAGACGCCTCTCTTGTGGGCATGCCGAGAGAGACATGGCCCCCCCCAGGTGGAAGGTTGCTGGCAGTCTAGAGCCGGAACTGCAGAGGGAAAAGGCTCATTCATTAATCTACCTTACTATATTCTATGTACCTGTCTGTTTTCTCCCCTCATCCATTTCCCCTTTTTTTCTCTCTTTCTTTACTTTAAATGTGTTTCTTAAAGGGATAGTTCACCTGAAAATGAAAATTCGGTCTTAATTTACTCACCTTCATGTCACTTCAAACCTGGATTACTTAATTTCTTACCAAAAAATAAATAAATAAACTGAAGAATGTACTGGTCTTTCTTTTCATGCACTTTTTAATGAATGGTGACTGTAGCTTTATAAGCTTCCTAAAGGAGTCCATATGAGTTTGAATGCTATATTACTAGCCATAAAACAGCTTTGTGTGAGGAACAGAAAATACATTTTTTAGTGATATTCTCCGAAAAAATTGTCAACCACTCTAGCTTTCTTTGACCTCTTCATAGGAGTTCATGAGAGTAGCAGCATTACCCAATTTGCGACCAAATTGTTCTTCTGAATTGGTTATTTTTGGTTGATCTGCTTCACTAAACAGGTTTGAATGATTCATTCACAAAGCGGAGTGATCCGGTTCACAAATTCACCTGAATGGCACAAAGATCTAAAATTGCATTGAAAAAAAAAATGATGAATGGTTTTGGAATTACATGAGGGCAAGTAAATGACAACACTATTTCATTTATAGGTGAACTATCCCTTTCAAATTCCATTTTTAAGGCTTTTTCTATAAAGTCACGCATCATTTTGTTTCGAAGTCATTCTTACCTAATAAATCTTTCCTTCTCTGCCTTTGCTGTTTCTCCATGTGAGGGTGCGCTGACATATCCTGGGCTGAACGGAAACGAGCGTGTCCATCCATCCTCGCCTTTCTCGCTCCCTCCATCATCTTGTGCCTCTCTTCCCTCTCTCCTCTCTGTTTTTTTTTTTTTTCTTTCAGGTGTGCTGGGCTCTCTGGCATTTCTTCTTTCTTATCGCAGGAGGCAGGCAGGAGTCATGGGCAAACAACACGCATCATTACCTGTGTGAGCAAAGTGGTCGGGTCCTGGCACCTTCAACCGGTGTAGAATAACTAATGCTTTCTAGAACCTTCCACCTGGCTCTGGATCAGCCCTGAGGTAATTTGGGGGTTCACCCATAGTAGACAGCTCAGATAACTGGCCATTTATTTGCCCTCATGACTCCAAAAACATACAGCCTCAGTGTATGTCTAGAGAGCAGTCTTGAGACCCCCCGTAGCTCACCTATGCATTAATATCAAGGATGACTCTATAGGAATGAAAAAAAAAAGAATATACAACAGTTCTTTCTGGTCCTCGAATCTGATTGACTGATAAGAGTGTGATATTAGAGACCAACAGAACTCCAACAGCCATTTCACTGTTTGTATCACTTCGCTTGCTGAAGTTGCCATATCTCTCACAGCGAGTGCCATGGTGGACACCCAAATCCACTATATTTTTAAAAATAAGTTTTTTGTTTTTTTTTTGTGGAGAGGTGCTGAAATCGCGTTTGGTCTCGTACTGTATCACGTCCCTTGTCAGTGTCGGGCGCTTGCTTGGCCATTTGTTGCGATTAACAGGAAAGTGTGTTCAAGCGCCAGCAGAAGACAGTGTAAAGTAATACTCTTTGAGAGAAGCAGTTTATCAGCGGAAGTTAAAATCAGCTTGTAAGTGCATTTACTTGTCTCATTAGTGTTTAGCGCAGTTGTCGTTGCTAGGAAACGCTTGTTTTGTTTACTGTGTGGAGAGGTGCTGAAATCGCGTTTGGTCTCGCACTGTATCGCATCCCTTGTCAGTGTCGGGCACTTGCTTGGCCATTTGTTGCGATTAACAGGAAAGTGTGTGCAGCTGAATTGGAGTAGTACCGCCGCAGTGGTCGTGGCAGCCGTCATGTGAAGACCGAAGAGTAAAGACCATCGTCTCTACCGTGTGACTCCACCAGGCAGGGACACCGGCAAAGGATATAAGTATCGCTTTTTATTTTTCCTCTTTCCTACTACTTGTTTCACTTCTGTTTCAGTTTTTATAACCATTTCTTACTGTGTGTAAGTAAGTTGTTGTTGTTTTAAAACGTGTTTGGCTCAGTGTTGATGTCTGTATTGGTTGTTTATTAAGTTTTAGTTTTATTTAATTTTAGTTATTTTAGTACTTCATACTACATGGAAATGAAATAATATATATATATATATTGAATTTATTTTTATATGTATGCATATGTGTGTGGCTGTACATACACATGTTGTTTTTTGGTGTTTGGCTTAGTGTTATGTTAGAAGCATTATTATACTCATACCTTTTGTTGTTTTAATATTTTGAATTGTTTTTAGCTTTTTTTTTTTTTTTTTCATTTAAATGTTTAGTTTTGAAATGTTGTTGTATGCATTTGTCATTTTTATTTATTTTCTTAAATGTGTGTATATATAGTATTTACAGAGTTTTGACTTTTAGTTTTAGTTACTTTTTCTTATTTGTAAGTCGCTTTGGGTAAAAGCGTCTGCTAAATGACTAAAAGTAAAGTAAAGGGTCACAGAATGTAGTTTTAAGAGTTTTTTAGGCGAAAATGTACTTGTTTGGACTTAAATTATGCGGTTTGTTAATAAAGAGAACGTCTATTTGAAAATTCACTTCAACGTATTTGGAGATGTAAACTCCAGGGCATCAGCGGTCCTTCAGCGCTCATAAACCTGCGGAGAGAGTGCCTCACTTCGGCCAGATCTTCTGGAATTTGCCGCTGACTTTGATGTCTTGATAATGGTTAAACATGAGATATAATTTGTTTTGGGTAAATCTAATAGCCAGTCTTTGGTCTTATTAATCTATTATTTGTTCCAGAGCAAATCGTTTCGGCTGAGCCAAAATTTCATCACGTTGTATTTGTAACTTCAATGCTTATATCAGAGCGATGTCATTGTACTTTTGACTGAATTGCCTTGCAACTTTTATGATTCAATAAATAACATTTTATAGAAATAATAGTAGCCTAGTATTTTATAATAGTGTTTAGTATTGAGAAACAGTGTGTGTTTGTGTGTGTTCGTGATGGTGATTTTATTTACATTGTTCCGTCATTAGATGTGACAAGAGACTGTTTTTTATAAGTCAGCAGTAAAGACTTTTATATTGAAAGAGACTGAAACGTTGTAAACAAGGAATTTCCGATGACAGCGCTGCTTAGTGCATTTGTTGGCTGTGTCGTACAAGCTGTCATTGAAAGTAAAAATAACTTTCAATGACAGCTTGTAAGACACAGCCAACAAATGCACTGAGCAGCTCTGTCATCGGAAATCACCCTTAACAGATGAAAGGATAGTAACTTACGACAAAGATAACACTTTCCTCAGCGGACATTCAAACTAGGGCTGTCAAATTGGCTGAAAAACTAAATTTGAAGTTTGTACTAAAATATTATCAATATTCAAATTATATTCTAATTTAAAAGGCATAATTTCTGTTAGTGGGAAAAAGCTTTTGGCTTCTCTCCTGAGGCCACAAGGGGGCGAATTGAGCAAAATATGACGGTACTTAGGCATGTTTCATCAAAGCAATAAAAAAACAAGACTATCTTTGAAAAAAGTACATAATGTCTAAAATAATGTTTATAACCATACATAATTAATTACGTTGCTTAAACAATTAGAACATTAGACAACATGAGATGCAGTGGGATGCAGAAAACCTGCCATAAAGTCTCGAGACATGTTTTTTAAAAGTTGAACTTACATAAATTTTACATGGCTTTACGGTGATAGATGTCCCTATAGAAAACGCGATAATATGCGTTCTGTGTGAAGGGCTTGGTTCCAGTTTTGAAGTAAGCAACATCATCTCCACACTGATGTTCTCTTTTTCTGCAATATTTTGAATGAGCAGTTCAGTGGGTTCAACTGGATAGGCTAAAAAAAACCATTAAAATGCAATGACACATCATAGCATCTTGTGTGCCACATATAAGGCTGCCTGACGCACATCTAAAATTCAAATGCAGCGTTTTTGCATTCGAATGTGGATTTTTATTTTAAATTGGACGAATATTCGAAATTCAATTTTTTTTTTTTTTTTTTTGACAGCCCTTATTCAAACTAATGATTTATTGAGAATATGTGATTGAGCTGAAGCATGAATGCAGATGCAGGTAATCACACTTGCTCAGTCAATCTCTCTCTCATAATACTTTACTCTGCATAATACAGTGCTTTTAATACAGTACAAATAAGCTTTTAATGAAGCAACTCAACGTTACTTCGTTACTAGTTGTAAAGTGATGTTTTTGAATTAGCAATGGAGGCTTGGGCTCAGCTGTTAAACTGTCAAACTGAGATTTGAATCCGTGGCGGAAGGAAGTAGTTCTGTACAAAAGAGGGTTTTTAAAGACACTCCGATTTTGTTTCTTGTGTATTTTACACACTCATGCCTTCAAATTGTTGTGTAAACACAATAATCACACTCCTAGCCATGCGGCTAGCCATGCCATATGGCTGTATATCAGCACACTGTGATTACCTACAGCCGACTCACATCCGTGCTGATACACAGCCATATCTCACATCTACTCGTGTGATATTGCTAATTTATATTTGTAAGGCACATGATATTTTGAGTCACATGATGTTCTGGTAAGCACAATAAATAAATAAATAAATAAAATAAACCAGATGGCATAAGGATATTTTGTACAATTGAGTTAGATTGTCATTTAGCATAAAGTATGTTGGGATATTAAGAACTGCTACAAAAATATGTTCTACCTTGGGATATACAGACATTGTTTGGAAGTTTGCTGCCTGAATGGTTACAGAAAAAAAAAAAAAAACTGCTGATGGTCCAAACAAGAAGGGAGAGCAGATGATTTGACTGACTGAACAAGTCAAACAGGTTTTTGATTTATTTTGGTGGGTTTGTCAGCTGGATTTTTTTTCATGAAACAGCATTATTTTATTTATTTATTTTTATTTTCCAAATTGCAGAATTAACTGATTTGTGTAATGTTTGTTTGAATGGACTTTGAATGATTGCATATGGACTGATTTATAAACTGATGTTTTGAACAGTGAGCCATTTCAAGAATTGTTCGTTTGAATTGAAAAATTTAAAAAAAAAAAAAAAAAAAAAAAAAAAAACTGAAATGTTAGCTTAAAACCCTATTAATCTAAATTAAACTACATTTGGCACTCAAGTCAATCTGCTACACCCCACATTCAATGAGAGTACACAGTGATCATGAACTACAAAAATTCAAAACACACACACACACACACCAGAAAGTAGTCCTTAAGTATAGTTCAGGGCTTGTGTGTTAGGTTTTAAGTTAGTATATTTAAATTATGTGTATGAATTATGATATTACATGATCCAATGTGATAAACAGAATGCAATGAGTTAAAAAAAAAAAAGAAAAGAAAAGAAAACTCAAGAATCTATTTATTTTCATGGTGTTATCTAATTTTAAATAATAATAAATACAATTAATAAAATAATATTGTTAAATATTAATTTCTTTTTCTTTCTGTTTTTTTTTTTTTTTACGTCAATAAAACTAGTTCATTTGGATGTTACCACATTAATCACATGAAAAAAAAAAATTACAAATATAAATAAAAAATAAATAAAAAACATAACCAGAAAAGTGTACATATGCAGCGCAAACCCTGGTTTAAAAAGAATTGTTGAGGTGGTGAATTAAACATTTCTTATTTTTATTTTTAGTTGTTTAACTTATTTTAATGTTTGTTTTGGCTCATTTTAAATAATCTTGGCCAAAAAGAACATTGTGTAATGCAGCGTTGGACTCTATTTTAAGTGTCATTATTTGGGAATGCTTTTAAAAATGTTTGTATCATTTGCTACTTTACTTTCATTTTAAGAACTATTTTCTTTTTAATCAGTATAGAATCAAAAATTACAACATTTCCAGATTGTATTTTTCAGTATTGGGGTGTAACAGGACAAGTCTGTAATTTAGAGCCACTAGCTCACAATGCATTTATCATTCAAGGTGAAATGCATTTACTTTCAAATGCCAGTAACTCAATCACTCAGAAAATAGACACAGGACCACAATCTCACGCAGCGTTCACACGCAGACAAGCTGCTAATTACAGAGCTAACGACACAACACACAGAGCTCCTCTCAGGTGTGGCTTCCAGTTTACCTCGTCCCCACACAGATACACCTAGAAGAACGAACACTTTTGTGCAAAGATTGCACTTTAAAAGCTTTGAAGATGTAATGGATATCTTGGTGGTATTTTTCCCCCATATATCTACTTTATCACAGATGTTTGTCCTTAAATTGCTTAAAAAAAATAGACACTGTTATTAACATAGTAAGAGTAATGAGTTCATATTGAATGCATATTGCAAACACGAGCACAGCTTGAGATATTTCAGAGATCTGAATTTTTCGGAAATATGAGATTTTTTTTCCTCTATCTTAGGAGAAACATTTGAGAAGCAGGAAACTTCGGCAACAGTCTCTGATCTTCATAACTGCAAAGCTGACATTTCTGCAGGTCATTGCAGTCAGAGGGTTTAGAAGTTTCCTGAACGCAAGGCCCTTTGCGTCTTTGAGCAAATTGCGGTACTTGGATGTTTGCTGCAGATTATACTTACAGTTTATTCTGATTTGAGAAAGATCTCTGCATCTCTGCAAACAGGCGGCTGTGCCAAATGGAGGATTAAGGAGTAGCTGAGAGTGAAGTTTAGCAGAGAGAGTTGTGGTCGCCTGATGGGGAGTTTTAATTGCCTGCCTTTTTTTTTCTCTGTCTGTAACCTTTCATAGCTCTAATTAGTCAACAGGTTCAATCTCATACTTGCTGTAATCACCCTTGAAGCCTGTCTCTGCCCACTCTTTTAACACCGTGATGTAACAGACAGCAAGTTAGAAAGCGGACTAGGGGCTACACGTGACGTGTGTTGGTGTGTGTGGGTAAACCTGGCCAAATTTATATTGACCACATATAACTCATCCAAGTTTTAAAAATTTTTGCAATTTTAAAATGCCACATTTCTAGTTCTGGTATTTTTTTGGGGGGTGGGGGATATACAAATGTAAATGTACTTTATCCATGGACATTAAAAAATAAAATAAAAAAATGCTCTATTCTATTTTTAAAGGTGAAATGTAAATTTAGTGTCATGTATATCAGCTATGCAAACTAATGACATGCCTGGCAGCCATTAACCA
Organism: Tor tambroides; assembly: GCA_021397915.2. NCBI lineage: Eukaryota > Metazoa > Chordata > Actinopteri > Cypriniformes > Cyprinidae > Tor > Tor tambroides. Next base: position 7,937 of record JAFVLL020011078.1, read on the forward strand.
AATACAAGGACATTAGGGTGACCAGACCTGTTTTCTGGTGATAGTCCACATGTTTGTTTTATATGAAATATAATGCTCTCAAGCATAGGCTTCTTTAAACAAGCATCACATCATATCATCACTTACAGTATATACAGTGCCCTCCGCTAATATTGGCACCCTTGATAAATACGAGCAAAGCTGGCTGTGAAAATAAATCTGCATTGTTTATCCTTTTTATCTTTCATTCAAAAAATTCACAAAATTCTAACCTATCATTGACGTAAAACAATTGAAAGTGGGGGAACATCTCATTGTGAAATAAATGCTTTCTCTAGTTCATGTTGGCCACAATTATTGGCACCCAATTATTGCAATGTCCTTTTCCCAGGGTAATCTCTGAGTTTAATAATGCCTGAAGAGTTTGGAGAACACCTGATAAGAGATCAGAGACCATTTCCTTCATACAGAATCTCTCCGGATCCTTCAAATTCAGAGCTCCATGTTAGTATTTCTTCTCTTCAGTTCAACCCCCTCATTTTCTATAGGGGTCAGGTCAGAGGACTGGAATTGCCATAGCAGAAGTGTGGTTTTGTTCTCAGTGACCAATTTTTGTGTTGTTTTTAAGGTTTGTTTTTGGATTATTGTCCGGTTGGAAGATCCAAGCATGGCCCATTATAAGATTTCTAACAGAGTCAGTCACTTATTGATTTTTTATCTGTTGGTATTTGATAGAATCCATGATGCCATGTGTCTAAACAAGATATCCAGGACCTCCAGCAGAAATATAGGCCCACAACATCAAAAATACAGCAGTATATTTCATTGTACACATGGGGTACTTTTTTATCCCTGTGTTCACCAAACCCATATTGAGTGTTTGCTGCTAAAAAGCTCATTTTTTTAGTTTCATCTGACCATAGAAGCCAGCTCCATTTGAAGTTCCAGTTGTGTCTGATAACTGAATATCCTGGAGTTTGTTTTTGGATGAGCTAGGATAATTTTTCTTGAGACCCTCCCGAACAATATGTGGTGATGTAGGGGCTGTTTGACAATTTTAAGGTTTTCTGACCCCGAGACTTAACTATTTTCTGCAATTCTCCAGCTGTGGTCCTTGGAGAGTCTTTAGCCACTCAAACTCTCCTTCTTACTGTGCATTAGGATGATATAGACACACGTCCTCTTCCAAGCAGTTTCGTAACATTTTCTGTTGATTGGAAATTCTTAATTATTGCCCTGATGGTGGAAATGGGAATTGCTCTAGCTTTTTTCTTAAAGCCACTTCACTAATTTGTGAAGCTCAATTATCTTTTGCTGCACATCAGAAATATATTCTTTGTTTTTTCTCATTGTGATGGATGATTAAGGGTCTTTGTGTTCCTCATATTTATAATCCTGTGGAACAGGAAGTCATGGCTGGACAATTTCATGCTCCTAGTCACCCTGGTGTGCTAAAACATGTAAATATGAATGGGAATATACTTCAGAGATGTTTTACTCATAAGAATTTCTAGGGGTGCCAATAATTGTGTCCAACATTCATTGGAGAAAAACATTTCATCATGAGATTTTCTCCCCACTTTCAAATGTTTAACTTCAATGATAGGTTAGAATTTTGTGAATTTTTTGAGTGAAAGATCAAAAGGATAAACAATGCAGATTTATTTTCACCACCGCCTTTGCTCATATTTATCAAGTGTGCATATATAAGTGGCGGGCACTGTATTCTTGATGCACTTCTCTGTTTGTTCTTAGGATGACAAAAATTATAAAAGTAAAATGTTTAGACTGGTCTGCCTCAGCGGTCTAACAGTGCTCAATGTCAAAATGATTGAGAAGACATCATTATGGCCTTAAAAATATATATAATAATATGCAATAATATATGCAATATACATATTGTTTTACATTATCCATGTAATTATTGATTTCATTTACCATTATGCAGATACTTCCACACAGGGATAAGGACATCCCAACACAACACCTAAAACATCTGTTCCCTAAAGAGCCAGTAATGTCCCCAGTTTCCATTTCAGAAATCTGGTCATTGTAGATTATGCTAGTGGATTTGTTCCTCATTTGTGATGAGCAAATCGATTGGCTGATTCTGCTGTGTGTGCTGCAGATTCAGCTCATTGGCTCAAAGTCACGCGCCACTGGTTGACACCACCCGGGGGCATCATCAATTTTGCAGATTAGCTAATTTGTTAACTGAGAGAGACCTATAGATTGAACATTCAGATTTAGCATATGAGTTAATTTTAATCCTTCAAACATTTAATGATGCCTAGCATAAAGTGGTAAAATTTAAAACGACAATTCAAAATCTTTTTACACTTGATCAGCATTCAGCATCATTATAGACATAAGTATGTATTTATGCACTAATGTTTATGTGTACATACAGTACTGAGTGACCAGATTGGTGCATAATCATGTATGTGTGACTGAAGTAAATGCTTGCGATTTGTTGCATCAGCGCGCGTGTGTGTGTGTGTGTGTGTGTGTGTGTGTGTGTGTATAGATAGGGATCAGCTGGCAGTATCTTGCATTATAAACAGGAGGTCACATGGCGTTGGGTGGGTATCAGGTAGAGGCTTTCCCTGAGGACATCATTAAGACAACATCGCCTAAACCAGCAGCCTGAGCAAATCTCCTAGTAACTTCCAGGAAACCCTCTCTAGTGGACCAAGGATATGCCAGGCCAAAAGAACTCCACAGTACCTCTGGGATGTTCCTCTAGGAAATCAGCACATCTGCTGGACATTGTACTGGACAGCTTTCATATTTTGCATCCACATTCACAGATGACTCAGAAAAATCTGTTGGAGCAGGGGAATTTTTTTTTTTTTTTTTTTTGGATAAATTATTAATTAGGCTTGAATGAACTGTAGGAAAGTGATTAGCTTATGTTCAACAATATGGGAATATAACAAAAATTACATAGTCTTCCAAATGACTTACATGAGTCATAATAAAATACATAGCAAGGTGCAGAGTGTTAACTTTTGATGTGATCAACCAGAGTTCAAGTCTGCTTTTTGGCGAGCTTGTTCTTCTCCCATCACTTATCAGATCGGAAAGGCATTTATTTTCAATAAAAATGCAGAAAATGAGCAAAAAGTGGAAACAAAGGTATTTAATATTATAATGTTTATCGGGTAGGGAGGGTTTTATTGTCCCAATAAGGTGGCATCCATTTATTAATTTGAATAAAAATGATAATTTACACTCAATATGTTATTATTGTGTATGGTTTTATAATGTACTACAATACTGCAGAGCAAATATCTGCCACTTTTTGCACCATGTATAAACAGCATCTAACTACTATTTACATTTATTGCAAAAAAAAAAGAAAAAATAGGCCAACTGTTATTTTTGCATACAGTAAATGGAATCTAAATGGAGTCATTTGCACTTTGTGTGTGTGTGTGTGTGTGTGTGCGTGCACTGTGCATATGCTGAATATATTAGGGTGACCATATGTGCCATTTTTCCCGGACGCGTCCTTGCCAGGATTTCTGTATTGCCTAAAATATCTTGGTTTTGGCTTTGTTTGTGTGTGCAGACCGATCACTGTATGACATCAAAGTACCATACAGACGGTTCCTTATGCTTTCAAAACGCTCTCGAGGTACTTTGATGTCAAACACTGATCGGACTGAGCCACTCTGCTTTTAAGTCGAACATACCTAATATGTACGTGTAATTGCATCGCTTTGACCGTAGATCCCACCTTCTCACACACACCATGGTCCATTATGTACAATGCCTGCATGCTATTGGTCAAACTACTTTTCGATCATTACCTTCAGCAAGCATGAAAACAGGAAAACAAAACCAAAACAAATCCTGGCAAGGACATGTCTGAGAAAACTGGGACGTATGGTCAGCCTAATACACAATCACACACACACACACACACACACACATTTGGTTAATTAATCAGCATCATGTAATTGTGTATTATGTTCAGTATTCAATTAGTCAATTTAAAACCCAAATATTGATGATTGAAAAGTAAAATAAAAATTACCATATAGGATTTATTTTGTAACAATGAATGAAACATTATATTTTGACGTAGAAAGACTGAAATACTATTTTCCTGTAAAATGTATTCCAATAATCTTTGTTTTATTTAAACTAAAAAATGAATTCTATTTATTTTCTAATAATTCAGTGGTCATATAGTGATTAAGACAATCAAAATTAGCATCTCTGCCATACTTCTTGACAGAGGGAGCGTATGTGCGTATGCGAAGACGTGATAGATCACCACTCTGTGATTCTGTAAGTGTGACATTAAGTTGGAACATCTGACTCAGGGCTGGATGATAATTGGCCCACACTTTTCCCACCATGTTTGTCATTACACTTACACCACAAGTCTTCAACCTCCCAAGACTATGGAGTCAGTCTGTCCAAAATGAACAGAAGTTTTAGTCTAGTTACATGCAGGCTAGGTGAGAACATCTCACAGTTTGATGAAAGCAAGCTGTAATGAGTGGGAAACAGCAAATGAGAAAGCATCTTCCCACTACTTTGTGTCCATCACCCAAGTTCATCCAAGAACTTGTTTTGTGGACAGTGCCGTCACCTGCCACGCCTGACGTAATTTACTTGAGTAAATAAGCCCAACCTACGCAAATAAAAGGCAACACAATGTCATTCTAAATGGGTCACTGCAAGCCATTTTCATGAGTTATTTACGTAAACTTGACTAATCAGGTTTTATAGAGCAGAGGGTGTAGGTTGTAGTTTTTTTTTTTGTTTTTTTTTTGTCCATTTAAAAGACAGGCTGGACATTTGAGACGGCGGAGATGTGGTTTTATTTAGGGTTGAAAGTGCAGAGTGAGTTTAATGTATTGTGTCGGGATGTCCTCATCCTGGTATACTTGTGTGCGGAAGCATGTTTGCACAAGAGTCAATATGTTTAGACAGGTCTGGGTTGAGTTCACATAAACACGCACGCAAAAATATTTGTGTGCTTTGATTCATCTTGCCGCCTCTCATCAACTGTTGCCAGCTTTAAAACACACCTGAGAGTCAAAATGGCTGCAGTCATAACAATAACAGCGTCAACGCGACAGCTCACACCGGCAACTCTGTTTGGCATCTGTTACAGCAAATTACATCAGCAATACCACACCATTACCTGAGCTCTTACCAGCACATAACAACAGCCAGTAGGGAACTTGTGTTCATGTGTGTGTGTGTGTGTGTGTCTTCCAGTCCCCAGACACCTGCCACTCTGGGTCACAATCATAGCTTGCAACTGAAACTGCTGTTCTCAGTCATAGATGGAGCAAGTAAACCATTTTCACAGTATGTAAAGAGCTTGCTGGCGTACACTCAACGGCCAAAAATAGTATAATTTGTTTTCCATTCAGACATACATAGGTTAGCATGCCCGCTAATCTCCTCTTGCCCTTGTTCTACGTCCACTCCAGCATTATAGGGTCAAAAAGACAGAAAAAAAAAAAAAA
>JAFVLL020011079.1:0-11603 GCA_021397915.2 Tor tambroides
TTTTTTTTTTTTTTTTTTTTTTTTTTTTCCCCCTTCTCATTTGTCCAGTGTGATTTGTTCATCCAAGAAGGTGCCAGATTAGGACGAACACCAGCAGAAGTTGTGTCCATGTGCGATATCACATTTTCCTGTGTATCAGACCCAAAAGCTGCCAGAGATGTAGGTCAATGTTTTGTAAATGGCTCTTCTTTTTCAATCTGTCAAGGTGTTTTTTTCTTCGGTTTACATATAGAGTATTATTTCCGTTCAGCTTGTGTTAGGTCCTAGCGGAGTCCTTCAGGGAATCAGACCAGGAAAATGTTACGTGGAGATGTCAACCGTTGATCCAGAAACCATCACAGAGCTCGCACAGGTAACCAGCATCATCCAGACGGGTCTTTCGTGACATTACTTGAGGAAGTCCGTAACTAAGGTTCATTTGAATCTGTAGGTCATCACATCCAGAGGCGGCAGATTCCTAGAAGCTCCGGTTTCGGGCAGCCAGCAGCTTTCCAATGACGGTATGCTGGTCATTGTCGCTGCAGGAGACCGCAGTGTTTATGAAGACTGTAGCAGCTGCTTCCAGGCAATGGGGAAGACGTCTTTCTTTATAGGTACTACAGCCTTTCAGTCGCGCTGTATACGAGGTAGATGTTTCCACATGATATTAACTTTGTCTTTTCTATCGAAGCAGGGGAAGCAGGAAATGCTGCGAGAATGATGCTGATCCTTAACATGGTTCAAGGCAGTTTTATGGCAACCATCGCAGAGGGATTGACCTTGGCGCAGGCCACGGGACAGTCACAACAAACATTCTTGGATATTCTTTGCCAAGGACAAATGGCAAGCACGTTTGTGGACCAGAAATGCCAGAGTAGGTTTACTTGTTAACGTTTATAAGATACTGATAAGAAGTGTGTGTCTAGATTTGAGTTTGCCTTTGAATCTTCCTGCCATTAACCATTTTCTGTAGCATGGTGCTGCTTGCACATCATAACCTTTGGTCTCGATGTCAAACGGTGTCCACCCAAATGCCTATTTAGTCATTTATTGCACAAATTTTCCAAAGGAACATTACAGAACTATTGCAAAACTTCAATGGAAACTGGTGACTATTAGAATCTAGAGGCAACACAGTATGACAGTTTAACCTTTGGAGCTATTTAAATGATACTAGAATTGAGCTCATTTATTTAACATTTGATCTGTTTCTTCTCAGATATCTTGCAGGGCAACTTCAAACCTGATTACTACCTGAAACATATTCAGAAAGATCTGAGATTAGCCATTTCAATGGGAGATTCGGTTAATCATCCAACGCCAATGGCAGCTGCTGCAAATGAGGTAAAACTACATTTGGTAACTGAATGGATTATCATTTGGCCACAGATACTTTGTTGATTTTTGGTAGAGTGATCATGTATGTATTTTAGATTCTGTAATGCAGTTTGATAGTAATCTAAACTAAACCACAGAACTGAATTGAACTGTAGTATACATACTTAATTGTAATATATGGATGTGTAATAGTAATTTCCCCTGCTTTTACATTAAGATTACTTTTACCAAAATATAATGCTCACTTAATGTTTAAAAATACTAATTTAATAAAGCTGTTAAATGTAATCTCAAAATAAATATACATTTTTCATTATACATAATGTTGTGATGCCTAAATTGACTTGTAGTGTTTAAAACAATACATTTTATTAGGTTGTTTTTTTTTTAAGACAAAATAACATAGAATTTAAACTTTGGCCATAAAATGAATGTTATTATCAGCTTAAATAATCGGCGCCATTAAAACTTTTCTAGGACTAAATGTAATTTCGGCTTATGCTTCCATTTGAAGTAATGCATTATTTCATACTTCTGCAGGTATACAAGAGAGCAAAAGCATTGGACCAGTCAGACAATGACATGTCTGCAGTCTACAGAGCTTATATTCACTAATCCTGTAGAAGTGCTCTACATCCTGGACCACAAACCTCACCTACTTTGTTCCTCTCCCTCTGTCTTTCTCTCCTCTGCTGATGAATTTTGTTGGGCACCAGTGATATGTTTTCCCATGTATAATGGGATCTCTTTAGCAGCCTAATCTGAGCATTGCACTGACTGTAACATAGCTGCACGTATGCTCAGTGGGAGGTTATTAAACTCCCTGCGAGCGATTATTTTATGATAGAACGTGCAGTGTATTATATCCGCATTTCGTTAAGGCTACTGCATATGATGCAGTGTTGTTTGAAGATGCTAGGGTTTTTATTTATCATTCATAACTTTACAAATGAATTCCCACATTGTAATTTTCGATGTTCAGAAATCTGTAAAGTATGAACTTTCGATCACAACCAGGCTTGAGGAGCACGATGAAGAAAAAAGCCACTGCATTGCCTTAATACCCATATAAGATAGATGTATTTATTTATTTTATCTCTAAAGATCACCGTCAGGTGCAATTTGGCCGTACATTTTATTTTTTTTCCTTCTCAGTTTTGGAGGTCACCTGTTCACTAGTAAATGATTTAGTTTGTATTGCCTTATCAGAAATGCAGTATTTAGTTTTATTGAAATTTGGCTATGTAATAACCACACAGAAGATCCTGAAATGATTTATTATTTACAATGAAGCTAATGCTGAAAAGCTTCCAGTAGTTTTGCCATTATTGAGTCTTGACTGTCACCTCTGCATTGGACGTTTCTGTTTTCCAGCTTGACTATTTTACGGACAGATTTGTTTCACAGCATTTCAGCTGTTGTGGAAAAAAAGTGGAATAATTTGAAGAGATTTTAAGTTGATTTATTTGTTTTGTTTTTTAAATCGGACATGTCATATTTTGTCCAAGTCAGTCAGCTGGCAGAGTGATTTGTTGATTGATTTTTTTTTTTTTTTAATTACCATTATGATTCATAAGAGATGTAAAACAAAGTCAAGCTACCATTATGCTGCATTTTATCCCTAAATTATGATTGCATTTCTTATTTTTAAGTGATATTACAAACCATAAGTTCAGTGGCATATAATGTTTTTTTTTAACTCCGAAAAAAAAAAACAGGGTGATTCCTTTTCTATAAATTGTTCTGCCAAAAAAAAAAGAAAAAGGAAAAAAACAGACTTTGAAGTGCTTAGTTAAGGGTAAGAGAATTTTGCGATTTACTAAGGACTCTGTAAGATTAAGATGTTGTATATATCCCCATCAAAGGGTTGTTATTTGAATACATGGAATAACATGCTTTCAGTTTGACTCTACTGAATTTATTAATCATCTGTTGTCTTAATATTGTAGACTGTTCTTTTGTCTTAGCTAATGGGTTTATTTACTGTAAATGGTTTGATTTTTGTATTAAACTGTTGGTAATAATATGTACCGGACGACTTGATTCCAGTTGTGCAAGGAAGGTATTGGTGTTATAATTGGAGTTATTTATAATTTCATGTAAATGTGAAATTTCTTTTCTTTTTTTCTTTTGTGCGGTCAACTGAACCCTCTGAATAAACAAACCGAATGTGCAGCTGTTTATTTATTCTTAGGTCTAATGTCCGTATGAGTTCATATATGAAATGAAAGCGCAATGCCATGATATAAAGTGTTTTTTTTGTTTGTTTGTTTTTTCTTCAAATGTAGTTTTATTAATAGAAATACATTTTCAAATAGTCGTTAAAAAAATAAACGAAAAAAAATCCTGTCCTTTCCAAGCCGGAAGATTTGAAGGTTACACAAACCGGAAGTTCAAGAAAAGGAGGCGTATCAAGCCTAATTGTTTACGTGTGATCAGTGTCTGGCCAGTCACACTAAATAGCGGAGTACTCAGGTTATTTTCAGCAGATTTTTGGACAGCTTCATTGAATTGTAATGCTCGGAGCAGAGCGATCTACTCTGTCTGAACTAGCGAAGATGACGGCCGCGAGTCAAGCAGAGAGGACTGTGCTGGTGAGAGACTGATTTGTGTTTAATACATGTAAGCTGCTTCACTGACATATACTAGGTCATTATGATTTGACTATAGATAAGTCAAATTCAAATGTAGATTTCAGGTGCGTCGCAGCGGCAAATGTGTTTATTGCTTTGTCACGCAGAGCTTGGTGGTGCAGGTTTGCAGAGCAGCTGGTGGGACAAAGTCGAAATTCGTCCCAGTGTAAATGATTAAACAATCGTGACTGATTTGGCCTGCCTTATCATCGTTGCTCTGTTCAGTTTATCCATTGATGTTGATGTGCTATTGAGGTCTGATACTGACTGCTGTTTCTCCCAGTGATGCACCATACTGATTGATTTAATTGTGCAACAGATTTAAAGTGATAGAAATTAAAATGGTTAGAATTTACGCACCCTTATTTATGTTGTTGACTTATTTTGTTTAAAATAAAGGCAGCTTCATGCACCACTGACTTTCACTGGATTGGGGGAAAAAAAATGCAGTGGGAGTGAAGGGTGACTGGGTTTCAGACTTCATCCTTCTGTCTAACTTCTTATTTCGAGTTCCACAGAAGAAAGGAAGTCATACATTAGTCATGATGAGTGTGGATAAATTTTTGACAATGTATATTTTTAGCGAAATATGTATTTACTATGTGCAACTTCTGTGTGCTTTAGGAAGAGGAATTTAATTGGCTGCTGAAAGAAGAGGTCCATGCGGTGCTAAAACAGCTGCAAGACATTTTGAAGGTATCTCCAGATACTTACTACATAGCTTACTACAGAATCATTCTGTATTATTAAACAAAGTGAATTAATAATAATAATAATAGTATTTGTCTGCTTTGACTAAAGGAGGCATCAAGGCGTTTTTCAATGCCATCACCAGGTCTGGAAGGACAACTGAAACAAGAGAACTTCATTCTGGGTAGCTCAACGTAAGAGCCATGAAATCAGACTATTCTCTAGTTTGGAAAAGTTTATATTTAAAGTATACAGTAATGTATGGTTTTTGTTATTACAGTTTTATTTTTAAATTTAAACTATTTTTTTTTAATTTGCATATGATTTAGGATGGACCAGGTGAAAGGGGTTTTGACACTACAAGGGGAAGCTCTAACTCAGGCTGTGAGTATGTTTCACAACATCATAAATATAAAGTTAGCTTTCAGTGCGAATGGCACTGCTTTGATTCTGGTACTTCAATTGGACTTTTTAAAATTTATAAAAGACTATAGGTGCATCCCAAATCATGCACTTGTGTACTATTCTATAAATAGTGTGAGTAGTGTGTTCACTGAAATTTCCAAAAAGAAAAAGTGCACTTAAATATCCGGAAGAAAAAACAACAACAATGTTGGACACTTCAGCTTCAATTACATAGTGAAGGGGGAGGGGCTATCAGACTCTGTTTATGAATGATAAAATAACCTTTTTATTTATATATATATTCATAAACTGCATGATTGAGTACATAGTGCATAAGTACATAGCGTGTCATTTGGGACGCAGCTTATATTTAACAAAACATCTTCATGTCGGCCAGTGGAATTGCAATGACACTTTGCAGTGCAGTTTATCTGAGCTCGTTGATTACTTTTGCTGCTATTAGACTTTATATTAAAAGGAAAGAATAATTAAAAAAAAAAAAATTCTTTGCAGGATATTAATATTAAAGTGGCTAAAAGCAGTCAAGTCATGCATTTTGCATTCCGTGATGATAAACAATGGAAATTGCAGCAGGTAATGTTTCTTTCTCTCTCTTTCTCTCAATGATCTTTTAAAAAAAACATAAATGAATAAATCAAAACAAGATCTTTAAAATACCTTATTTCAACGTAATCTCTTTTGGGGTGGTGTATATATTATAAAAATAGCTGTTAAACGCATCTTGCCCCTCCTCAGATTCAGGATGCCCGAAACCATGTGAATCAGACCCTGCAGTTACTAAGCAGCCGTGACGAGAGTTACACCTTCAAAACTGGCGCTGAAGTCAATAAGGTTTGTTTTTCACCATACAATAAGGTTTATATTTCACAAATATTTGGAGTTGATGTCCATCTGCTGCCTGCAGATTACATTCTTATTACTATCTGCACTGATTCATATATATATAATTTTTTTTTTTTTTTTTAATGTGCCATCTATTTAAACTTTTTTTAAGAGCACATCTCAAGATGTTGTGCTCCATCTTTCTTGTATCCTGTATTTGTGTGTGCGCTGCTAGTGTGAACGTGCTAAATGCTACCAAAAGTTGGTGTAATTTAAAATGAAATAAAAAAACAAGGTCCATATATGACTGCAAAGTCCATCAAAAAGTTACCTTAACTATAAAAGGTTACGTAGAATGATTTTTAAGAATATTCTTTTCAGTAATCCAAGTTTTCTCTCTAGAAATGTTTGAGATCTTTGGCCCCTGGTTTTCTTCATGTGTACTTCTATGGCTCATATGTGCAGAATTGAACCCTCCCATGAGTATATTTTGAAGCTGTTGTGCGCTACAGGTTACTCAGGAATAGGAACACTCTTTCCTAACAGTCAACATTTTCACTGTATGTGAAGTGAGATTGCACTCAGTGACATAATTGGTGTTTCAGCTTATGGATGCAGTAATGCTTCAGTTGACCCGAGCCAGAAACAGACTGACGACCCCGGCCAGCATGACGCTTCCTGAGCTCGCAGCTAGTGGCCTAATGGTTAGTAGTGGACCATCACTTGATCTTAATGTGGACTCTCCATGCGCTCTTGTGAAATATTTTTCCTGTTCTTTCTAGAAAATGTTCACACCTCCAATGCCTGGTGACGTGATGGTGAACTTCTACATCAATCTCAGTAAACTGTGTTTGACAGTGTATCAACTACATGTACTGCAGCCTAACACTACTAAGGTATCAAGCTATCAGCACTAAAAAAAGAAAACTATTTTTTCTTTTAACAGTTATTCTTAACAAGAATGTCTTTGTTTTTCTGTTAGAACTTCAAATCAGCAGGAAGCTCAGTGCTGCATAATCCAGGAGCAATGTTGTAAGGGCTCATCACGTTTCCTGTTTTCATGCTGCAACACCAGCAGTCAGTCTCGTACAGTTTCATAATGTTTTTGTCACATTAGATTTTTTTTTTTTTTCTCTTCAAGTGAATACAGCAACACCAAGTTCGAGGTGAGCCACGTCCATAAGGTGGAGTGTGTGGTGCCGTGGCTGAATGACACTCTGGTGTTTTTCACCATTTCCCTGCAGCTCTGTCAGCAGCTCAAAGATAAGGTGGGTGTGGCCTGTTGATATGGTAACAATCATCATCTCACCTGCACAATCACTGTCATAATATAAGAACAATGCATGGTGGTAACAAAACGACATCAGAGGGTTATCAGAGCTCTACTGAGTTTTGAATTAGTGCTGCATTAATTATTGATTAATTACCTTGATATTGTAATACCTAAAAAAATTGAGTAATAGAATTACTACGATCATTCTTAATTACTGACAATGATTTTCAAAGCTTTAAGCCTTTTTTTTTAAAGCATGTCTGATGGTATTACTTAAGCACTCTTTTTTTTTTTTTTTTTTTTTTTTTTATTCTACCTAGAACAGTGAATGTAAAATTGAAGTTAAATATTCACAACCATTCAAAGGTTTGGGTGTTTTTTTTGTTTTGTTTTTTAAAGATTTTTAAAAAAATATTTTGAAGTCTCTTATGCTCACCAAGGCTGCATTTATTTGATCAAAAATACAGTAAAAACATTACAGTGAAATAATAATAATAATATTGCAATTTAAAGTAATTGTTTTCTATTTTAATATATTTTAATTTATTCCTGTGATGGAAAAATAAAAACTTATGAAACGCAAACATTGAACTGTATTGTAAAATGTGAATCAGACCAGGTAAAATTCAGCAGTAGTTGTTAATGATTGTCCTGTAGACTAATTCAAATATCTGTGTGATAACACAGAGCAAAACTTTGACACAGAGGGAGCAGATCTAAATGGAATGCTGTAATCAATATGTGTCATTGCCTAATAGATGATCATTTCACATGTTCATTTCTTTCCTTTTATTTGCAGATTTCTGTCTTCTCTAGTTTCTGGAACTACAGACCCTTTTAAGCTGTATCAGACCAAAACTCTACAGTCAGTGATAATAAATGATAAAATAATTATGCTCTAGGATGCACTAGGAACAAAGAATTCCATGAACAAGCTCCCTGAAATAATCTGTTGTGACTTTACTATATGACCATGTATTCATTTTGTGTGCTTTATTGTTCAGTATGTGTTCTGCAGCAGAAGTAGAGTGCGCTGTGTATGTAGTAAACAAACCAAATTCATTCATTTGAAACGACAGGCTCTTCAGATGAAGGTATTCAGTAACATGTTTTTGTGTTTATGCAGTATTTGTCATTGTCAGTGTTGACTCTTTGTCAGTAATCTTGCCTATATTGAAGTTAACCTCATCTAATATGTGTTTAGGCTTTAGGAAGGAAATGCTACTAAATACACAATGCTTGCATTCTTATTTGTCACAGAAACTGTGAAATATTCCAGTTGATTTGTTGAGAGACCTCTTCAAATTCATTTTACCAGTGTTTTTGCCTTTTAGTCCAGGGGGTTGTAACACTTGAACATTATCTGATGCCAGGGACTATCATCAATGCAGAAACGTACAAGCATTGAGACATTATCATATACTTATGAATGTGCATAAATGACCAATAGTGTATTTGCCATTGTGACTCAACTGTGGTATGACTATATTAACACTAAATGACAGATAACAGTGAACCGATCAGGGCTTCATATTCCATTAAAATTACACGCATTCCTAAAGATGGCTGATTAGGGAGCAGAGTTCAGCATTCTGTGATGAAAAAAGGACTATTACGTCGAGCGATAGTTCAGATGCTGTTCAGGGTTTGTGATCATTACAGAAATCACAAATGTCAGCCTTGTTTATTTATTGCTACATTATTTATTTCATGTTAAATGCACTTAATTTGTGTCCTTATTGATTTCTTGCATGTTAATTTGAATATTGATTCACGTTTAAGTAAAACCTAAGCTATTTTCATGTATATTTCATGCTTTATATGGAATATTTTGTGCAATAAACATACTATCAACATTATGAACTTTACTTTTGCTCTTCTCCCATTTCTCAATTTTCTTTACACTGAATAAATTATCCAGTGCTTATGTCTAAATAAAATATATAGGCAAAGGTACATTTTATTTGCTATATGCTGTTCATTTAAAGGTATGCATTTTATTTTTTGTTTTCAAAGTCTAAAATTTATACAAATCATGTGGTACATTATAAAAAGTTAAACAAATATTGACACTCATTTTTCCAAGGTAGAGTTTTCACAAGTAAAGCATTGTTTATCTGTTTGCACGTCTCATTGGCATTTAAACTTTTCTCTCTTTTTTATCTTCTGTAGTGTGTAGGTTCTGTATTATATACATTTCAGATTTTAAAAGTCAAGCATTTGAAAGAAATCCACTAAAAACACTTAAATCTTGGACAAGGCAGGGATGCGTTTCCCAAAAGCAACCATGGTCGCAAGTTCCGTCGTTATCAATAGATTTCAATGGAACTTGCGACCATAGTTAGCTAACGATGCTTTTGGGAAACACACCCCTGGGGGCTGTTTCATAAAACAAGTTCACCAAACAAGCCAAGCTTATTTCAGTTAGTCTGACTTATTTTGAACCAAATCAATTGACAATAACTCAGACTAACTGCAATAAACCTGGCTTATTTGGTAAACCTGTTGCATGAAACAGGCCCCTGGTTGAAGAAGAGATAGTAGGTTAAGTGGCATCTGGGAAGACCAGTCTTAACAGCCAGGTTCCAGATCAACAGATTAAACACACTGCTCAAAGAACAACTAAAAACAAGTTCATTTCAATAGATGCCATTTGTTAAGGGCTTGCATTGGTTCCATTCAGGAAAGTTGCTATAATGTGCTTCAATAAAGTGTTTAAGTAACCAATGTCTTCAAACCTGGTGAGCAAGCTTGTATATAAAATCTCAGATGAAGTGAATCTGGTATCTACAATGGACAATGCAACTTAAATCATGTGATTTCCTGGATAAATATTAACAGCATTTTAACACAGTAGGGAAAGGTTTTTGCTTTTATCATCCCTATAAGGAAGTATCTACCTAAAATATCTTTCTCCTTCCTGCATTATTTTACTTGTTCACATATAAATAATGGTTAGGTGGCATAACTGATAGATGTAATGGTGCCTGTTGTTTCTGGAAGATCACGGCTCCATTCCCATATTGTCGATGCCCACCTTCTGTCTTCTTGGCTGTAACGTGGAAACACTTGCTGTCACCACAAATGTCATGACAGTTATATTGTTTCATGAATCTATTGATAGGTTATCTGTGAGATTACACCAGTAGCAGTCTGACCTTCTCATCACAGCAGCAGCAGCAACAGCAGCGGATGAGAACCAGGATAACCAGTAACAGGACCATGCCTATGGACATTTACCATCGTCTTAATAATGATTCTTAATTACTTATCTGCATTTCTTATTTTGGCATAATTCTATCTTACCTATAAAGATGAAGAAAACTGCAAACGAGGCAATGTCCCAGTCAGACTGAAACATCTTCTTTGATTGTAGTCTTGAGACCACATCATTGAACTGATTCTCAAAATCCTGCTGAATGTTTTTATCCATGACTTCAGTAAGAAGATTCCTGAACGGGGGGAATTTAATTAATTACACGCTGTTAACGAATATTTTAAAATAGAAACTAAGAAAATAAAAATGCCCATAAACGAACCCAACTTGTTCAACATTCAAATGTACTCAAAGGACATCCTGAATAAACAGGAAGTTTTTCTTTCTAGTTTTCGACGAAAAGAACTGAAATTAATCAAGTGATAATAAACCACCACGAGAATCTTAAGGTATAAACAATATTCTAAACTTCAGAAATATATTATGAATCAAGAAAATAGAGGAAAATGGCGTGCTTGTAGTCACGCCATTGTTTTACTCTTACGTTTATTCAGTTAAAAAACTACAGACTATGAGCTCAAATTCATCCGCTTTACACGTATATTAATACTTGATGAATATTTTATCGTTTCCTTTTAAAATAAGCTATTAATCTTACAATTGCCAAAGTAAGGAAAATCATAGAACTCCATCTTTATGTAATCGTATATAAACACAATCTTTTAGTAATCTGCTTAATTGTCTTATTTTCTATTTCACAAACTGTCCCAATGTACCTTTCAGAGGATTTATCGATCACTCACC
Source organism: Tor tambroides (assembly GCA_021397915.2). Classification (NCBI taxonomy): domain Eukaryota; kingdom Metazoa; phylum Chordata; class Actinopteri; order Cypriniformes; family Cyprinidae; genus Tor; species Tor tambroides. Next base: position 11,183 of record JAFVLL020011079.1, read on the forward strand.
TGTTGTTTTCGTTTGTGGTATTTCCGGTTACTGCGTGTACACCTGTTGCTGTGGTGCCTTTGGGCAGGTCTTATGAAGGCTGAGATAGTTTTGCGGAAGTGCGATGATTGCACAAAACTACAGGAATCTAGTCATAATACTGGCCTTTATGTGGTGTTGACAAAATATTAACAGGAGAGAATACACCTACCCTACTCAATATTAAAACAGCTGACAGGTGTGATATGCAGTCTGTATTCCAGTCAATAAATAATTTCTTTAGATTTGTGATGTATTCAATGTTCACAGTAACACAGGTATGGTAAACATAAACAGAATTTAAAAATATCCCTGCTGAAAAAACCAGCATATGCTGGTTAGGTATGTTTTGAAGCTGGGATGCTGGTTTATGCTGGTCCTTTGCTGGTTTATGCTGGTATTT